>DWTU01000854.1:0-14986 GCA_018251515.1 Cecropterus confusis
TTTAAATGGTTGCCCTATAATTTTTATAGCTTTTTTTTTTTTTTTTACTTTTTAAATTAATTTTTATTTTGAGAGCTATGTCACAAAGCTTAGTTCTGACATAGCTCTCAATGACGTTCATTTTTTTAATGAAAACCCCTAACTATTTTTCTAAAATAAAAGTAGCCTAAGTTACTCCTTATAATATCAGCTATCCAACAGTGAAAGTCCCGTCAAAATCAGTTCAGCGGTTTCAAAGATTACCCACAACAAACAGACAGACAAACAGACAAAAAAATCAGTAATTGATGTTTTGTTAACAGTATCGTATATACTTCCGTATACATTTGGTAAAAAGCTGTTATTTTGATATTTTGATTTGATAACAGACGCTTTAATTTATTTATATGTATAGATGTATAGTTCAATGAAATATATTCAATGAAGCTAAATAAATAACGCTTTTTACTGTTACAACCCCACAGTAGGATATTTTCACTAACGTAAGTGTCCTGGACATATATGAATCACAGAATAAATATTCAATATAGACCGGTATAGTGATCGCTCCGCCACACGGATCAGTACTATATATTCTATGATAATTTTGTGGCATGAACGAGCCGTCTATTTGTTTGCGTAGCCGTGAGTCGTATAATACTTTGAATCCTTTCGCATTAGAACTCACCGATCACTGATACCGTTATTATCGTAAAATAAGTAGCTCGCTCCCAATCTACGGCAGTCCCAAAGTTAACGGGCTTGTAAAGATTAGATAGTATCTAATCTTCTCGCGGAAAATTACATTGTAGCGATGGGTAGTTTGTTGAAACGATCCCTAGCTGACTTGATGACCCGTTTAAATAATGGACGTAGACGAGTTAATATTACCTTTTTATACTTATAACTTCTATCGATAGTAAAAATGTTGGCATGTTCGACAAATATTCTTCTTCTTTTTTTCTTATGATCTCTATTCGTAAATTATAATATCCTTGTGCTAAGGCACAAAGATATTATAATTGCTAAGTTGCTAAGTTAATCAAATTATAGTCAAAGTTATTATAAGTAATAACTTTGACTATAATTTGATTAACTTAGCAAATACCTACTAAACAAAAAAGTTACATTAAATTTAAGTCGATAAAAAAAGTGAGAAACGTGAAACGATGTGATGGGCTTGATATCGATACATGTCAAATGCATGCGTATCATCAGTGACCTTACGTCTGATGCACATACAACCACTTTCAAAATGACCCACTTTCAAAAAGTCCTACCTGAACGTCATAACTGTCCTTTGAAGACTGAATTGGAGTCTGAACTCTTTCCTAAATGAAGACAATTGTCATTTTGCATAAATAAATCGAGTAATACACAACTATTTACCGGTAGTAGTGAGGCCAAAGAGCAGTTCCCGATGCGAGAAGTCTGCCAACTCGTGCCCTGCGGCGGACGCCACGGCGGCGGCGCCCGCGCCCAACCGCGAACTATCCGTGGGCGGCGGCGCCTGCAACACCTCGCGCAATCAACGAGCATTCATTACGTACAACCAGAGGTTCCTATAAGTCCATTAATAGACAAGGCTGTCCGACACAAGAGGTTTTCTCCAAGACACCAGGCTTGTTCATGCATGATGACCGCAATAGTGAATTATCGCAACATAGACTCATCTGCTATACTGAAATAAATCTCTTAGTTACCTAACAGAAGCTAAATGAAGCTAAATTAAAAAAAAACTATTGTGGGTATGAACACCAACGCCATGTAACAAATTTCATTTTGATGTTAATTGGTTAATCTATAACACCTTCTAACTATTATAAACACCTTCACGATTGAAATCAATAGAAAGATAACAATGGCCCTAATTTTGCGTTCTCGGATAGATAATTTTTATTTTACCCAGAAAAATAATAAGTGGATAAATTACCTTCATTTAATTTCTACCTGAAAATTTCCACAATCTACGAACAAGAAAAGTTCAAAGAAAACTAACAAAGTTATTAAAAATTACTGACGAAGAATTGAAATAGTTTGCTAGTAAAAAAATTACCGAAGACGGAGTAACTATGACGGTGCCATCAACAAAGGGCGCAAAGCCAGGCAGGAATCGCGGCGTTCCGATCCGTACGGCGAGCAGTTCGATAAGCGGCTTGTTACGCAAGCACGGTGCTAAGTCGTCTTCTAACAAATCCCCGTGACACCCGGTCTGCTCCGCTACCTAAAAAATAATATACACTATAGATGGAAGAACATGAAATGGCTTAATTTTGTATAGGCCTACAGAGGTACTTACAAATTGTCAGTTGCATTATTTTTCAAGCTTCCACCGGATCAATACGACTTTAACTGAAGAACGGGCAAGAAACTCAGAGAGCCTGTCTTTTTCTTTGTACTTTAGTTTATTTTTTCCTTTTTTTATACTATCTTTTTTTTTTAAATGGACAGTATCTAGCCTCACATTTGGCTATACAAATGTGAGGCTAGAAATTTCTAGACTTTCAAAAATCATAGCTTCAAATATCGTAAACGTTGACTGTGGCGCCAATACAATTTTTTACAGAATTGCTATAATTTTAGCGAAATTTTGTGACCTTTAAGATTATACGTATTCATTTGTTTTTAACGCCCAACACTCAGGCTTGCAGCGCAGAGCGATTGGCGATGGAAGCGACTGTTTTGTGGCCTTCAGGTAACAGCATGTTAACATGGTGTAAAGTACACCGGTACACGGAAGATATATGTGTAACATAACTATGGTATCGCTATGACTGACGCTATTACAATCAATCTGATTTAATTTTGCCCTATACAACATAATCTATAAACATAATTCTACGCTACTGTTCGTGGTAATGTTGATGACCATCTAATAATCGAATCTTAATTCTTTACCTATGCTATCTTATTGAACAACAGCGCCAAGCCCTTGTAATGTTTAAGAATTATATATTTCATTTTCTCTTCATTTTTTTGGGTAGGTACAGTAAAGTTTATTAGTACGTTGTTCACAATTAAATGGATTCCTATCTTAATTAAGCGATTAAATAACTTGATTTAAAAGTACACAGAAAATTATGATTACGCTCTAGTAATAGTTGAGTTAACCATAGTTTAAAATGTTAAAGTTACGGTGAGCTGCGGCTTACATAAGTCTTGCCTCGCCGCGCTTATCTAAACTAAAGTTAAACCTAACACTAAATACTCGAAAACGATGACGTACTTAGTTATGTTTAATTTTGTAAGTAGTTTTCAAGTAGTCTTTGTTTAAAGGAACTCGCTCTGTATGCGGAGTCGGTGAACGGGTGAGTGTAAGTGCCTTTGGCTTATCTCTTCTTGTGTTCGAGATATAAGTTAAACGGGAACAATCACAAATTCAGATTTGTTAAAATGTATTCGATTATTATGTATCTCTTATTTCTTTACATCTTAGCTAATAGGTATTGCTCATAGTGTTTTGTTACAAAGTCGAATAACTGTGCAACATGACTTATTATATAGACATAACTGTGGTGTAACCATTGTACGAATTAATTGATACATTACAATCACTGAAATTCTAACACCAAACACAATATAATATGATTGTAATTCCACCCGAGGTCAGATATAAATGACTTACGGAACTACACATAAAAACAATAAAATTATGTTTTTATGTCCGAGTATAATAGGAATAAATATAAAGATAAAATTGCTTGCAACTTTACGTCGAGCATTTGCATTTTCATTAAACGTTATCGGAGCATAAGCAAGAATACGAAGCACCACCGAATGGACCGTAAAAGTGTACGGGATAACAAAAGAGGTCAACAAAGACAAAGTTTACTAAAATGATTTCGAGCTGGTTTCAAACCGGCACTCAATATGCCGTTAATTTGCCTTTACCTACCTTTCTTTTCACTGTCAGTGGTTCCCTCTGCAAAGCCCATGAGCTTAGACCCGATCCGCTTAACAAGATGACGCGCCTCAGTAGTTCTGAAACAAATAACCTAATTTCATTTACTTCTTCGACGGAGCAACGCTAAGATGGTAAAAGGTACAATCTCGTTGGGAAATGTTTACTTTGCATTCTCACATTGACATTTTTCATCTTATAGAAGTAAACTAGAAATCTAATCAGGTGTTAAACAGTAAAGATAAAACTGAAAGGTGACAGAATAAGTATGATACCACCGTAAACAGTAATTCTTACAATTCGGTGGAAATAGAACTTTCATATGAAGCATCTTAGTCCTCTGAAGAAGCAACGCTTCTATCATTGACTTCAAGTATTTATATCTACATGAGTAGCTTTCAATAATCCATGGACGGCCGTGACCGATTACCATGAGAGGACTGTAAGCTCATTTGTTACTTCAATTATATAAAAAAAACTATTTAATTTGGTCAAAGAGAACAATCTCTTAATGCATTCAAAATGTGGTCATTATAATCTCATTACGCAAAGATCTAAGTGAGCGAAATGTGAAAATATAAGAAATCTGGCCGAAAACAGTCTAATTACGAACAAAAGATGGCTCATGCGTCACTGTGAAAGGATAGTAGTAGCCACAGCTTGTCTTTATACAATGGCGATTGTAATAGCGTACCTTGATATATTACACAATTTCGTGGAGGTTCTCAAATTCTAACGAACTCAGTAGTGATATTATTTCGTTTTTCAGTAAAGCTTGTGAAAGTGAAGGAAAGTTCACGTAATTAGTAAATTTTGATGAATTGTGGTTTTTGGTAATGAAGGACGCGGCTTACAGTAAGAAAAAACCGTTCAGCTCCCTCCGTGCAACTTTCCCTCCCGTTGTCCCTTTTTCTATTACCTACCTATATCTATAGTTATACCTACGAGTACACATTTACACGCACATTCCTGTGCGAGTATGAAGATTTGAAGAGACGAGCATCGTACGGGGCCAGTTGTATAGATCTAATACTAAGCTCCGTTAAAACTTATTGTTGTTTTAAATCATACATCACATATTATAGTTTTGATGAAAATTTGCAATGAATATTTCCAAACTTCCTTCCTAACGGATTCTCCCGGCTACTCACTATATACGTATTCTTGCGATAAATATTATTAAAAAGATAAACAACATTTTTTTATTGTATGTGACATTTATTACAGTGTCAGTTTAATACATTAATATAAAACCATTAAAATATATAAAGCTTATTCGAAGCGGAGACCAGTTATCAATAGCAGCACACACTCTTTCTATGGGAATTCTTCACTGCCAATCGTATGGATTGATTAAGGAACTCCAAAATATTATGGCGTTTAGAGCAAGCCGTGCTCTCTAAAACTAACCACAAATGATAATCCAGTGGATTAAGATCAGGACTAGATGATGGCCAGCCTTCAACTCTAATGAAGTCCGAAAGTTGCTAACCAAGACTGGATGGATCGAGCTTTATGGCCCAGCGCAGAATCTTGCTGAAAGGACCATTCCTTGTTATTGAACATGATGTTGTTAAGGGACTTAACTACCTTTTCAAAAATGGTATCTTAATACACTTGTGCCGAGATTTTGATACCTTTTTTACAAAAATATGGCTCAGCCACTCCTTGATAGCTAACACCCCACCAAGCCATCACTGAAGTCAGAGAATGCCCACGTTGTACTCTGTTGACTAATCGGGAAGCTTTATTAGAGCTTTCAGCATAAATGCGGTCATTTTGTTTGTTAATACTTTGCTCAATTATAAAAAAAACTTATGAGTTTGCGTATGCGTAAACATTTTTATTCTGTGACCTCCCTTTGCGTACCACTTAAGTCGTTGTTTTGTTTTAACCACTCTATTCTTTTTAAATTATCAGTTAAGCAATGATCAGTGCGTCTCTTATAGGCTGCGAGTCCTAAGTCATCTTTTAAAATACGCTTCTTCTAGGTGCTATTTTCGTCTGCCGAGATAAAACCTTTTGCTTTCGTACAGGATTTCATCGAATTATTTCTCCTACTGCTTTAATAGCATTTTTCGTACGAACACTACGTGGATGGTCAGGTCTTTTTCTGCCACAAACAGAGAAGGTTTTATTGTACCTATCAATAGCCCGGTATACAAACATTTGACTAATACCAAGCGTATGGAGGATTTTAAAAATTGGATTTAGCTCCATACCTACTTGATTCTCTTTATCGTACCGCTCGATTTTAAAATCACAAGATATTTTACAATACATTGGCGCGAAAATAAGAAAATAGAATAGACAATCGTATAAAAATGACAGATTCCAAATTCAAAAATAGTATTTTGTTTATTTTTATTTGTAACTGTATTTATGGCCAGACGAAAATTTATTTTTACGTAGAAATAATATGTTTAAATTTTCAAACCTTTTGCAACCGGAGACACTGCGAGGAAATTGGCCAAGGCTGCTCCCGTCCCGTGACCCATGAGTGTGACTTTCTCAGAATTGCCACCAAAAGCCGGAAGATTCTCTCTCAACCAGTGCAACCCCGCCACCAGATCCATTAGCCCGAAGTTACCCTGCGCTGAACCCTTAGCACCAGTCTTTAAAAAACCTACGACAAAAACATTTTTGACATTAAAACACTATTTTAGTTGTTATAAAACTACTGCTCTCGAAAAATGTATCACTGAAATTTACACGACTTGTTACTGAAAATAATAAACCAGCTAGAATAGTTTCTGTTTTATCGTGATATCTAGAGTGTATCTCTTTTAAGCGGGTCACGGACAAATTTTTACTACTAACACTAAAGTTTGAAGATTGTATCTCTCGAATCATGTTTAGTTTTAACTCAAAAAATAAATATTCATAAAATCGAGCGCGTAAAGCGTTCTAGATATAGTATACAGGGCATATAGTATACCTGTAACATTTAATAAAACATTATAAAAACAAGTACCTACACTTTAATTGCCTGTTTAAAAATATTACAAAATGGTAAATCGCTACAATAAAGCTACGCTTGAGATATTATGTTTGCTTGTTCAAACAATTTTACGACACGAGTAATATCTCAACGTGCACATTATAAACGCAAACATCAAACTTACATTAAAGTGGAAGTACACATGAAACTGATTTAAATTTGAACTTAAAATGTTTGATGTGTAAAAGATTGAATTTAAAACGCACGTACGCAAATATATGGCGTATGTGCAGATGACTCCTTCTGATAGAGCCAGAGCCAGAAGTAAATGAGTACATATATTAGTTGATAGACTTTTGTAGGTAGAAAGAGTCGGATTCGGCCGGAGAGGCACCATCACCACAGCGATTTTTAGCTTGTAGAAGTTCTTCCATTTCGGTGAAAATGTGTGGGTGCTGGCTCATTTTCATATGAGGCTACTATCTTAATCGGGAATAGTAACGCATTTTGATTTCAGATAGAACCTCTGTTCTATATAAAGTGACTTACAAATTCCATGTGCGGCAATAACCTCATATCATCAGGTGGACTGCAAGCTCGTTTGTTACTTCAATATTATAAAAAAATACTTACCGAGAGCACCTAATCTAAAGTTGATAGTGACGACGATAATGTTCCCATGAGCAGCGAGCGTCGTGCCGTCGTACGCGTTGCCCGAGCTCCACTCATAGGACTCGCCGTGCACGAACACCAAGCAGGGCAACCCGCCTTCGTTCTCGCCTTTCGCGTAACATGCAAATGATAACACATTTTAAAAACGAAACAAATGAAAATCTCCCATTTGGGAAGGTACTGAACAAGTCACTTAAAACCAACAAATAAATAATAATATAAAAAAAATATAAAAAAGTTACTCTTTTAGAGGTATAGTTCGATGAAAAGGTCGTGGAAACTTGTATGGAGTAGGCGCGAATGTGATTAATTAACAAAAGAACTAATAAAATAAAATTAATACTAATACTAAAATAGTAAATGGATTATTACAGTAAACATAGGAACAAACGCTTATACACGTAAAGTCACAATGACGGACGGACAAACTTTGAAGTACTGATATTAGAAAAAATATTCATATCAAACATATTTAGTTCATGAAGTGTGGTGTTGGATTTGATATTTAATGAGATTTAAAAGCCATTGAATTAAAATTTACAGAGATTGGATGCAATCATAAATAACATACTATGAAAATAAATAAGGTTTTATTTGCAATTTATATTGCTTCTTTTATTACTTCAAAGTATTTTGTTAACAAACTTCCATTTGATTTTTTTTTTGCTAAATATCTTGAACTCAATATTAAACATACATACTTGTATAACCAAAGCTTGCAAACTGTTTAATATTCTCATACTAATTATTAATTCTCACAAAATCATTAGTGACACATTATGTTATCGATCACTGTAATCTTCACTTTTTTATTATTGATGTTCTGTGGACCAGGCTACCTCAGCCTCACTTCCGCACTGCTTGCAGGGGGCCAACTGCACTGCAATGCACTACGGAATTGAAGCCTTGACAGCCATTACTATTTCTTCTGTTATTATCGTCAACTTAATTGTTTATTTCTTCTTTCTTCTTGCTTATTTCTTCTTTCTTTTTTCTTCTTTCGTCTTTCTTCTTTCTTCTTTCTCTTCCTTTACATCAACGTTAACCTTATTATCTTTTTACATTTTCACTCAAATATATATTTTTCGTATATGATGTTAAGCTAACAAATCATCTTTTTCACAATATTACGCTATTGAACTACGCTATGTAAGTTCTATGATTATATTAGGGTAAACCAAAATTAAAACTACTCAATCATGGATTTATACAATGTTGACTTTTCAAAAATAGTAAACCAGTCACTTCGTCCACAGAAAATGCGATATAATTTACATGATCGATGTAGTTAACTACATACCTATATAATACAGACTTACAAGACACAAAATATTTCTTCTAAATAATATCACGGTTGTGCGTACCCTTAATGTAATCTAATTTAATAATAAGCTCGTCTATACAAAATGAAAACTTTCGCAGCATATAGCGAAAGCATAGCGATGCATATTTGAAGAGCGGCTTATTTAACGGACAGTGAATTAGCGGCGAAATGGCGTGAATAAATTATGAATAAGCCGTTGGCAAGGATTAACGGGCGCCACGAGACCTCGCCGCGAATCACTGTTCTAACAGACAAAGGCCCATTACGATATTATTGTTTCATTCCAGACATCAGATGCTGCCATAATAAGAAAAGCAATAAATTGTACCAGAACTGAGTTCAACGTACTATGGATTAAGTTGATAGAGCTCGTCACAAGAAAATTCGCTTTCACAGCACAGTGAAATATAGGGATAATCAAAACTCATCAACCTCAAAGGAAAGTAACTTTATGAATATTTTGGTTAGATTTTGAGGGTTTATTTGCTAACTACAGGAATAAATTTATTTCAAATAAATAAGACAAACATTTACCTTAAAATTACTCGTATTTATATAGCACAATTTTGTATTACTTTCCTACTTTTACTATATTTACATAAACACTCATAAATACTCCGTGCGAACATTTTAAATTTAATAGAAATATAGCTATATATTATATATAATACTATTTCTATATTTGGAATACCTACCGTTAACAGGTACATAAAGATTAACGTAGAGACAATCTTCACTTTGGTTGGTGAGCATGGGCAACAGCCGCTCGAGTTGCCGGATGCGCGCGCGCGGATGCAGAAGTAAAGCGTCGTCGGGTGGCGAGGCGGCGGGCGGCACCTGCGGGCACGCGGGGCCCGGCGTGTCCGCCAGCCGCGGCATTCGCCACTGCGATGGCGTCACCGGTGGCATATATCTGTCATCAATGTAATGTGCATTACTTATTTTGATTTAAATATTTGTTAAGAGTAACAGTGACTCGTATACCGCGATGAATAACGAAAGGACGATCTCTTTTGCCGTATTGCACGCTCACCACCCTCTACTCCCTTATGTAAGTGTTACGCGTATACTTCAATGCTTTACGGTGTGAGTGTGTACTGGTGTTTACTAACAATATCCCGGTATTTTGTTTATTTTACTGTATATCTATTTTTTATCTTACATTTGCTGGGCATTTTTTTTTTGATCCACAACATTTAAATACAATTATTAAGAAAAAAACATATACTTAGCTGAAATTATAAAACAGCACCCACCTAAGACTTCCCAAAGGAGGCGTAGCGTATGGAACGCCGAGATATGCCTCAACTTGAGGGTGCGAATGGACGACGATCCCGCGCAGCGGCCCGTACTTGGTGCGCACAACGCGCGTGCTGTACTTGTGCGTGGAGAGCGCGGCTGCGCAGCAGACGAGCCACGCGTAGAGCGCGGCACGGTCCGCGCGCATCACGCGCGCGGCGCAGGTGCGGGCGCGGGCGACGCGCCGCAGGCTCCGCGCGCGCCCCTGCGCATCACGCGGCCCGTCGCGCTGCGCTCGCGCACCGCCACCGCCCGCTCATCCCGATACACGTTTCACGCGCGCTCGTGGCCACTGCCGTTGCCGTACATTCGTATTATTTTTGTTTTAAATTTATTTTTTTTACACTACCTGTTACGGTTTTAATAAACAAGACTTTACACACAAGGAATAATATCTCTTAATTTGTAAATCTATTTTCCAGTATAAATTAAAACAGAAAAATAAATAAGACATATAACTTAATTTTAACTACTTACCCAAATCATGTTTTTGTAGTTTTGCAAAATGGTTCTACCGAGCCAACCATTGGTTTAACCTGCAACAAAAAAAATCTTTATTAATTACCAAAAGTAATTAACGTAAAAATATATTTAAATACAAGGCTCAAAACTAAGAGATTTTCATGAAAATTTACATAATAATTTCCATTTTAATCAAATATCAGCAGTGTAAGCTCGACGTTGGACAATAGAGTAGGTAACGGAAAATGTTTACCTTAACAAACCTAACCCGACGTTCGTATAATTTAATGGAACACAAACACGACAACAACGTCGCAATTTTAAACGAAATTTGCCATTTACGGTGCGAGGTCTGAGAAAACTGCCTGCGCGATTCAAGTACGATTTCACTAAATTATATTAAGGTTGATATTCAATCCGATTAAACTTTATTTAAACATCTCTCCTCACGGATCTTGATGGATTTGGGTCACCAAGTAACGACTCACTGCCAATCTTAATGTTAATCAACAAATTTTCAAGGATTTATGCGTGGTTAATAATAAAGTTTTGCGTCTATAATGAAGTTTTATTAACTGAACCAATAAGTAAACCGTCTGATAGTAATTTTGCAAATACTTTACCAATAAGATATTCCACAGAACGAGAAGATCTAATTTTTATAAACATGAATTACTTGCTGCTACATGCTGCTAAAATGCTATTTACATCGGTGTAATAAATAAAGCGATATTACAGTACGTTTTAATTCTAAGGAACAAAATATCACTAAAAACTCATTTAAAGTAGACACGTACAACCTTTTACGTTGTTGCTCAATTTTTACCGCAATTTGCCTCTTGTATGAAAATTTATCTACTAACAAAACAAAGAAAGATACAGTTGCAAAAGTAATATAGTGTACAATTATGTACAGCTAAAGTTTCCGCAGAATGTACCTTAAAATTTGTGTTCAATATGCAGTTTCGTTTCATATGGTACTGCGTTCGATATGTATTTTGTTTCGAGTTTGTTCAAGGTTCTAATAACATTTTTGTTTGCAAATAGCGGGTTGTGTGCTGTTTGGAGGACTTATTTATTTTTATAAAACAAAAATGTTTCAAAGTCCGTCAGAGGGTTTTGCTTTTTCCAAAAATATTTTCAAATTAATAACAAAAATATTAAAAAACATTTAATAACTAGATAGCATTCATTTTTTAAGTTCCGTTTTGCGGAAGTTTATCATAGATATTACTTATTATTAATACTGGATATTTAAATTGGTTTTTTCTTTATCCTGACTCTATTTATAAAGCGGTGTAGGTAGGTGTATACATATAGTAATACAAAAAACCTAGTTTTATATCTACCAAAAACACCCATTATCGTCCCACTGCTGGACACGGGTCTTCTTTCAGATTGAGAGAGTTTCAAGCTATAGTCCATCGCGCTGGCCAAATGCGAATTGATAGACATTTTATATCTAAATTTAATTAAATTATAAATCGTGTATACAAACGCGTTCGCGTTTTTTACTATTCAATTGTATGCATATTGTATTAATAATAAAGTACTTAAAATTTTGCCTGATACTTTTTTCCGTACTGAAATACAACGGGAGGAATCTGAATTATAGCACAAGTGAAAATATTATACCAGAACGCTTATATTTTCCTTGTAATTTGGTCCAGACAGCTGCAAAAACCGCGCCGTGTTTCCGTTAACAAATGGGTATAATTAAAAAGGTTTGCACTGAATTATTTTCTCTGAGTTATAAAAATACCTTTTATTTATATAATAATCATAAACAATTATGATAATTCAATTGGGAAGCAACAACAAGCAAGTTACTGGAAAAATGTTATTGTGTTTGAGGTATTTATGTAAAGTGAAATTAATTCACATTTACATTATGTATATTCATGAAATGTAAAGAATTTTAACTTATCTTAACTGAGTTTACTTAAATACAAAAAACATCCAATACCTGGGATTTTTTTTAAGTATTTAGAAGTAATGTAATTCGGTGTGATAAATAAAGCAATATTACAGTACGTTTTGATTGTAAGGAATATTGTTGTTCAATTTTTACCACAATATGGTTGTTGTATCAAAATTTATCTACTAACAAAACAAAGAAAAATACAGTTTTACAATTATAATTTTTCCGTACTAAAATACAACGGGAGGAATCTGAATTATAGCTCAAGTGAAAATATTATACCAGAACGTTTATATTTTCCTTGTAATTAGGTCCAGACAGCTGCAAACACCGATGATAAATATCACCTATATATACATCTACAAATTTCATACCTTTCATTATTATATACATTACATATATATATTACCTTACATTATTATACCAAAGTATAATATATTTCATAAGTTACCATCCAGCCAAAATAAAAAACAATGAAAGATCAATTCGATACTAAGATATTTTTATTTGTTTGCCCAATAAATTTGATTTCAAGAAAGTTTTTTGGCCCGTGCAACAAAATGCGGCGTGACAACAAAGCTTTCGCGTGTCACGCTCTTGATTGATGGCGGATCTCTGTAGCTCTTTTTGTGGGCCGTTCGCGACCCAATAAGGCTGTAAACACCAACACAAGTGTTCGCTGTACGACAAGGGATATCTCGCTACATGAGGTAAACCACAGCGAAAAGAATATGTGTTATTTGTAAGATTGAAGTAGCAAATATGTGTGCAATCTTGACAGTCAACAATCACTGATATATCTAATATAATTAGCAACTCCATAAAGAACTGGGGTTCTACCTAAACCCAATCAGACACGCAATTCTATTTCTGAAGATTAAGATGGGACTTCTCATACGTAAGTCAGCCGGCATCCACGTCTTTTTACCGAAACTTAAGAACTGCTTGCTAGAAATAGATATAAGATACCATGAAATATTATAAGGTTAACAAGATAAAACAGCAAAATTGAATGGATAAGGTAATAAGTTCACGTAATACTTTTTCATATGTTATACAAGTTGAAGTACACTTTGCAGTACTCGACCGAATAAAACCATAATAGAAACTTCATAACAAGTCGAAGAAATATTTTAGCTCGTTTTATCATTGCTCTCCTTTTACCGCCGGGACGCTAAGCTTATTGTGCCCTTATTTCTAACGATCTGAAGCGAAGAGTGTATTTACTTCGAAACTTTCTGTAATAGCCAATTTTGAAGACGGGTCGCGCTCCTGCGAACATCAGACGTTTCATATACTGTTAATTATTAGCTTTATAAGTATAAGCAAGGTATAAAGCATTACGTGAAAAGTTTAAAGGTGGGGTTGACTCCGAAGGTAGCGTCGCCATGTCCATTTCTACCCTATAACAGCAGTGTCAATCGCTGCTGTATTCTATTGAAGGACATGGTAAGGGAGTTAACCGAAACTTAACCGAACCGAACCTAACCTAACCGAAACATACCAACCCCGGAACTAACAGGTAGCAGCGCATCAATTTCCTATGTATATGTCTCTTGTCTTACCTGGAATTGATTACAGATGTCCATTGACAGTAATAGCAACTAACCAGGCGGGCTGAATGCTTGCTACTAGTTTGCTACTTTAATATTGTAACACGAGAGTGGAGTAACATGTTAATATTTTTCAACATGATTGAGTTTAGACGCCGTTTAAGATAACACGCCGATTACCCGGTGCTCGCGCCCAGACCTGCCTCTCAGTGATCAATCGGTTGCCCATTCAACCGCGGAACAGAAATGTTGGCATCTTATATTTTATGCGCAACATTTGTGGTTGCCGTTAGGTGGCATGTTATTTATGCACTAAGCCTTCAAGCCAAAATAATATCCTGAAACATGTTGTTTAAGCTTTCCGTTTAGAGTTAATTACAAATTTTCTCACCATACCGGTCTTGCAGGATCCGAATTCTATCCCCAGCCAGATATAATTCAAAACTATATATGAAATTAACTACGCACACATTTTACAATTTGTTTAAATACTAAATTAAGTATAATATATTCATTATTAATGACAATACTTTCAATTTACCTGTACTACTTAATAGCGACCAGTTATAATAAAAATACTCAAAAAAAATTATGAAAAGAATATAATAACTATCGGAGAAACATTATCTTCACACTGATCTCTACATAAAATGAGTTAGAATGTGACTATAGAGTCGACAACGCTGACCAAAAAAAGACGAGAAGGATAGAAATCCATGTTTCATCGTGGCGCGTGGCGAGTCAGTGTCGCGCACGAACGGTTCCGTAGCATTACCTATAAAAGATAAGTCACGTTTGTTCTTGACGACCTACGTAGTGGAGCGGTCACCATACCGGTCTGGCACACAGTGGGTCCCGCCTTCGATCCCTGGCCAGAGAGACATCTGAATGATGAGTTTAGATTTCTGTTCTGGATCTGGGTGTTTGTGTATTC
>DWTU01000855.1:0-14980 GCA_018251515.1 Cecropterus confusis
AACGTCCCTCTCCCGTGCTCTGTCGAATGCCAGATCACTCAAACGGGAAATGAACAGCTATTTCAGGGAATTGACTGCCAAAAATGCTTGAAGACTAACGAACGCTGGGTTGGAAGCGTGTAAACTTTTTGCGTACTTTTTAATTCACGTGAATACATTTGAAATACACAAGCGTCATTATCGTCGTTATTATCTTTGCAGATTCTAGTTGTATTCTAATGTTTCATTTAATATACATGCTTTTCTCTATTTTAAATGAAATGTTGTGATGTGCTTGATGTAGCAACTTAGAAATGATACTATGGTTCGTTAAAATTTTACTTTCTGTTCAAATTATAATAATAAATCCAATGTGAATAGAATAAGCTTTTCACGTATGTACCTTAATTCAAAATGTTATCTCTTTAAAAATAATTACCTCACTAGCGTTTATCTCCCTCTCTCTCTTATGCTCTCTGCTTAAAATTGCCGTAAAATGGACGTAACTGTAAAAGTACATTTGGGTTAAATTTTATTTTCAGTATGCAAATGTGCAGTACTAAATAGCTCGACCCAGGTACTGGGGAGAAAATACAGTTCTCTAACGTAAGAACAAAAGATTTCCCGTATATTTTCATTTACAAAGACGTGAAGATATGTGCTATTATTAATTTTGTAGTGGAGTGCTAAAATACAATACATGTTGTATTGTATTATGGCACTCCACTTCAAAACAACATTTACATCACCACAAAGCGAAATCAGCAGTTTCACATTAGTGATGCTGAAAGGCATAATCACAAAGCTGAAACTTCCGATTCCCTTTTATATCACTTAGTCACAAATCGCAAAATCTCACAAGTGAGAAGATCCCGCGGGAAGTGTGGGCTACCCTATTTTTTTATTGAATTCGTATTTAAGCTGTCTAGTTTGTTGTTTAGGTCTTAATGATACACTCATAATCAGGCACCAACACAAATGGATCGCCAAATGCAACACAAATGACGAAATTTAATGAAGACAAATTGCTGTTTACATACAGCACTTGTCCCCGCATATCATTATGATTGATCGTGATGATAATTTATGTATCATTAACTCCCATTATCATTAATTATGTTAATGAATAATGACGAGTTTGTTCTACTTTGTACTGCCTTTCCAATCTTTTTTGTTTCTTATTTCATTGTATTTTACTTTGATTGTACGTACTCGTATTAAGTACATTAATGATGAATTCACGTAATACTTTCAAGAAGATTTCCTCGCGATGTCTCCTTCGCGCGTTTTGAGCAAGTAATATTTAATTTATAATATAGGTGACGAAACTTTGAAAATGACGTCCCATTGAAAGGTAGTATTTTAAAACATTGCTCAAGTCTATCCTTGACGGTAGATTTCGAACAGAAGTATTCCTGGTGTCCTATTTTTTTATTTAGACGTCATTGCAACCACAAAACTGAAAGGGCTTTGGGCCGTAATCTAAGTGTTTGATTAAATGTGGATTGGTTGATTTATAATACCTAAAATGTCTTCTATCGAGAATTACAAAATTCACTCAAAAAATAAATAAAAGCTTTAAAAAGGTACTGAAGTATTTAAGGTTTAATCGTACAAGAACTTTACAATTATAAAGCAACTTTTGTGTAATACAGTTATTTATCATGTTGGTTACTCGAAACCAAAAAGTTTGTACAACAATCTACTTATTCATAACCCTTCTTTCGCAGGCCCTACTCCAAGCCCACGATGTGGTCGCGCGCGAGGTGTACGGCGAGGAGTCGCTGCGCGCGTCGCCGCCGCCGGTCAACGGGCGGGCGCCCCAACAGTCCGCCGACGAGGAGGAGGACACTGAGCCGGAATTCGAGAACGTGACGAGGGTGCGCCTCGTGCAGTTCCAGAAGAACACCGATGAGCCGATGGTATGATAATCTTCCATATTGATTTATGAGTGAGTATTGAGTTATGAGCGGTCTCGAGAGTAGCAACGCGTCTATTGTCGACTTCATTTAGAACCCCTATTCTATATGATGTTGCGTACAGACGTTTAAGGCGTGCAGTACTCATATACTATCAGATGGTATCAGCTTGATTGCTTCTTCAATCTGATAAAAGAAATATGAGATCTTCCAACTTTTTACGAGTAACTAAGTACTCGTAAAAAGGTCATTTGCAATCTTTTGCACTGCACTTACATTTTTCTAGGAGCTGAGCTCAAATTGATGTGAATTAAAGTGATTTTACATTTTAACCAGCTTTTAAAGCTGGTTATAATATAAAATAAATGTACAGCACGTGATCCACCTTACATTATGTAGCCGTTCAATGGCTGAAACGTTCAATAAAAAGAACAGAAATCGTAACTAAAACATACCACAATGCAATGTAAGAGTAGCAACTCTTGAGAATAGTGCTAGCATGCCGCTTAAAAGTAAATTGCACTTACCAAGGACTTGAAAGTAATATCTATATTCTATTCTATAAAAGCGGTGTTGTCACCGCTGTACAACGCTATAATCTAGAAATAGGCGTGAAAGAAGTTTCGATGTAGTTTACCTCTAATAATATTTTTGTAACATTTTACTTCAATAAAGTTAATGGAATCGCCAGTGCGGTAAATGATTTTATTTTTATTAAAATGTGTGTTTGTGTTATTTCGTACAATCAGCCATTATTTAATTAAACTTCGGTTCTTATTCTATGACTCTAAACATATTTTTCTTCAATGAAACATAACTGATACTGATACTGATACTAACTGAACTTGGATTGGCGGGAGAAAAACATATAAAAATTTCATTTCCATAACTTTTTTCTCAAACTGTAACATTTTAACTATAGTCGCTGAAATATTTTAACCATTTAGGAAGATATAAAATGAATATAATGTTATGTTACGTTCTTACGTTACGTACGTAACGTTACGGTACATATGTAACGTTACAAAATAAACTCAGCTCTAGAGAACATATCGATCGTATCCAAATTTCTAATTGTATAGGAAAACGAAGAAAATTTCAAATTGAGCCCAAAATTAATTAAATCAAATGCAAAATCACACAATCAAATATCACAGCGTTTTGAGTGTAAAATCATATTTGCAATAGTACCACGAATTTTCGAGGAAAGAACGGCAGCCCGTGTTGAATTAGCATTTGCTATTCCATTTCATATGCGAGCCAATTAGCATGACCTCTCTGAACTGTGGCCATTTTTTCTGTTTGTTTGTTTCCAAAATTTAACATGCTGCGTGGTAACATGTGATTTACATGCATCAAGCTTCACTGGATATGTAATATGATTTTAAAATGTATGTTAAAAAAACTTGACTTGACTTGACTTGACCTAAAAAAACGTGACTCTGTTAACACCATCCTCATATCTACTACTGCCTAATAACATCAGGGTTAGACGGTGGAGACATACTTATCCGAGGCCTTCCAATTTAGTCCTCAGGATTATTAACGTATCTGTGTAACGTATCTTTGATAAGACTCTAATCTTATTTGCGATTTATTATATGTGGCAGAGGCCTCTTACCTAAGGTGGACTACATGGTCGTTTGCTACTTCAGTATTATAAAAAAATGTATCTGTTGTCATATGAGTAGTGAAAGTGTAGTATTAAAATGTTATCTCGTAACAACATATATGTTTACCGAACGTTTCTATCTGACTATACATTTTCATATTTAATAATACTCATTATCATATATATTAGCTTCATAATAACATAGATTGACTTCAACATTTCTGTCTAGGGAATAACGCTGAAAATAGCGGACGATGGGCGTTGCATTGTGGCGCGCATCATGCATGGCGGCATGATACATCGGCAGGCGACGCTGCACGTTGGTGACGAGATAAGGGAGATCAACGGAACGCCCGTCGCCAACCAATCGGTCGCGCAGCTCCAAAGGATGCTGGTATAAGAATTGTTGTACACAGATGCCATATTAGTGAAAGGAGTTTTCTGACAACTAAGGTTAATTAGAAGGCCCAAAAGAAACCGTGTAATCAACTTTTACTTAATTGAAAGAAGTTACAACGTGAGATACCTGACAAAATTACTGAAAATAGTAACAACAATAAAACGAAAATTAAAATTTGATAAAGCATATTTCCTACACTGCTATTTTTAGACAAGATATATTTTAGCCATGATGAAATCAAATGTTAGTTAGCTGGTAGTAAAGTTGTATAGTTATTGCGGAAGATAGTAGTAACGGTAGAGTCAAGTTCAGAGCAATATATCAAATTGGTGGTGGAATGCTATATTTACTGCACGTCGCAAGCCAATCAGTCGTACAGTCAGATAATGCTGCCAAGTGGATCAGTCGTGAAGGTTCAGAGTATTCTAGTATCCGGTTTACTATGCGAGTCGTTTTATGAGCAATGTTGCTGAAATCAAAGCATTAGTGAAGTAAAGCATGTAATTGCTCAAAGATTTAGATACTTTAAGAATAGTATAGAAGCAAAATTATTTATACCAGCTACAAATATTGTTAAAAAGTCGTTTATAGAAACTATTTGTATTGATCACGAAAGTGAAATAGATTCTTCCGTCTGGTTTTATGTCCACTATAATCTACTATAAAGTTAAAAATACTTAAATAATGCTACAGAATGTAAATGTACTCCAGAATAATGTGTTTCAGAGAACAACTGGAGAGTTCCATTACTGCATTTAAATTGAGACTTAGAAGATAGTTCACATTAAAATATAAACCATTTAAATCTTTCGCTTCAATATTTTTATCGCTACTTTCAAAATGTGCATAAACATTTTTCTTGGCTCCATCGAACATGCAATTCTAGCACTACTTTAAAATTCCCTCGTGAAATAAAAAGTTCATATTGATGCAGGTCTATTTATCGTTGTCGCCACGAGTGGAATGGAGTGGAAAGCGCTCCAATCGTACGTCTTGCAAGATTCAATAAAAATTCTTCCGCGTGCCCTGTTTATGGTACGGTTATAGCTGCTTGCGTGGCAAAGTTTATAATATTCGCACCTACACGACGTATCGTGCTTCTAAAGTGTCATTACAATGACCATGGTACTCACAGTAGGATTGGAAGTAATAGCGATATGGATGGATAAAAATATCGATATTGAAGGAGGACTGGGAACCTAATATTTTTAATGATATTTAACAGATCTTATTTGTTTATATTCATGTCATACGTTTTAACCATGATACAGTTTTAAGCAAGAAGTTGCCTATGAAGACCATTTAATACATTGGGCAAAAATATACGGTAAATACGAAAGAATGATTGGTATCTTCCTTCTTATTTTTAATATTTCGTTTTATCTCTCGTCGGCTAGCGTTACCTTTTGTAACTTTCCGATGTTATTTCTACTAAATAATGTTTATTGTCGCTGATCTATTTATCGGTATCCCTCATATAAAAGTGCCAAGTATGTTCTTATCGTGCATCTCTGTATTCCATAAAATCTTCCGTATATTGACAACATGCGAGTAGGGTCATGTCTTGCGATGACGTGTTATAGTTTATGGTTACGTGTAATATACGGTACGTCTACATTTTATAGCAACTACTTGAAACCCTCGTAAAAATGTTACATTCATCGATGTTAACTGAAACTGAAAGCTGATGTTGCCAAACCTGTTCGTCGTTTTAGATTCCGTCGCATACGAGAATACTATTAAATAATTCATAAAATAACACCTGACACTGCATCCTTTTTACGTTTCGGCTCTCAATACCTGGTGAGAATTATTAAAATTAATTTTTAAGTTCGGTTAATTTTAATGTTTGACTTAATGAGGTTTAAATTATTACTTAAAGACGGTAAAACATTGTTTTTCTGTTGTTCGTCATCAAATTTGATAGCATCATAAATAAACTTCTTTACGTCCATTATACGATCTTGATAGAGATCCAGATTTGTTGTACTTCGTCATTGTTGTTTTTGTGTTTGTTTATTCAATTATCAATAAAAGAAAATTCTTGTACGTAGCACTCTTTTCGCATGTATTTAAATGTTAATGTTAATTAATAATCATGTCTTAATTCAAGCAAAGAACTATTTTGCATACAAAACCAAACTCCTAGTAATAAATTTGTCGTCTGATTAACAGCTTCCCTTGTAAACCCAACTAATCGTCTAATTTGAAACATAATTGCCCGACTAATTCTACCTGATCCTCGGTAATTTATACAGGATTATCAAATTCCAAATCCGATATGTTGGTTATGTTCACGATAATGTATTTACAGCGCGAGGCTCGTGGCTCTGTGACTTTCAAGATTGTGCCATCGTACCGATCGGCACCACCACCATGCGAGGTAAAAATATATCTATATTTTGGTGTATTTCGTTAGAACCCCGATTTAATAACTATCTAGAGCTCTGTGTCTGTTAAAGGAATGCTAGTGTTTTGAATTTGTTTATCCCGTTTAAAATATAGCAACTATGACTAAGCTAATAATCGAGAGTGTTTTGATGTAGATACAGATACTTTCAATGTTATTTGACTGTTTGAAATAGATGTGTGATACTAACGCGTGCTTTGAATTAAAGGAATTTACTAAGAACGTAGTGGTTTTTAATCAAAGTCGACAAGCGCACATAAATCATCAAAACTACTAATGCTTGTCCTAAAAGCATAAACTAATTGGTTGTGTAATGCTAAAAAATAAACTTGTACTTTTTTTCTCTTAACTAGCTATTCCGGATTAAGCCTTCGCCCGTGCTAGTAAGTAGCGATTACCAGAGCCGTTGCTACTTTATGTTGTGTTTATATTATCATTTTTATGATGTTTATTTTTATGTTGTGTTGTATACTGTCACCCGGGCATGGCCGCGCGTCCCCGCGATGTTCCCGTTTCTGTGCGCTTGTTGTTCTTTATCATTGCATCATTGCCATTTATCATAAGCTTATCATATCATTCAACATTCAATTTGTTTTATGTCCTTGTATGGTCTTTCATAGTTACTAGTACATAGTTTTCATTCATTTGAATTGATAACGTAGGTAAATTAAATATTACCCAGACGTATTTTACCCCCATAAGGCTTAAATGATGGCTTTATGTGTATCTGGTGTAGAAATAAATTAAAATAAAACACCCGTAAATAGTACGAATATATGGGTTAAATTAAGTCAAAATACATAACAAGTAAGTACAAAAATTCTTTAAAGACGAAAAATGATTTGTTATCAGAATTAATTTTATCATAAAAGTATTTTTGTTTGACTTCGAATTAATCATGGACATAAGCTTAGCATTCATAAATGTAACCGCATATATAAAATTAGTAATATTATTGAAAACTTTACAGATTTTCGTAAGAGCACAATTCGATTATGATCCGTTGGAAGATGAACTGATACCATGCGCTCAGGCCGGAATCGCTTTCAACACTGGAGACATTCTGCAGGTAAGCTTAGAACGAGATCACATGAGAATCGATAAAAAATATTAGTTTTTAAACATTTTTTATTTGACAAGATTCCAGCTTCCTTTATCACTCTTCAAAGATTGAAGTTTATGAAATTTTAATGATACTCAGATAAAAAGATTTTTTTTGTTTTTTTTTTTAGGAACAATTTGGTAATCGTCTACATTTTAAATTCTATCAGCAACATTTCCAAAAATGGATATGTGTAATTTCAGATCATAAGCAAGGACGATTCTCACTGGTGGCAAGCTCGTAAAGATGCATCTGGAGGTTCAGCTGGACTCATCCCAAGCCCTGAGTTGCAAGAGTGGCGTGCCGCCTGCGCTGCAGCTGAGAGATCTAACACCGACCAAGGTTACTTCTAAATCTTAATCTCAATCTAAATCTAGAATTACTTTATGTATATCGTGATTCTCGTGCATATTATGTGGTTACAGTGCATATAGAATCATTCGAATTTCAGATTACTAGCATCAGTGATGTTTTCCAGCAATGCCCCATCATCATATTTCCATCAATTAAAATTAATATTCCTCCGTTTTAACATTTTAATGAGTGACGTGTTTAACGATTATTTCGTAGTTACGATCATCGTAAGAGCATATTCTAGTATAATTTGCTAGTTTAAAATTTATAAGTAAATCAATGGTATCAGTAATGTAATTCATCGTATACAAATGAAGAATTTAGATATGTCATCATTGGAATATATTTTGCTTGTAAGTGGTTGTCGTCATTAGACCATCTTCGCTTGTAAGTGGTTATCGTTTAAAGGAATCTGAATACACATGTATTAAAAATAAATTATTTATATAAGGAAAACAATATCAGACACTGATTGTGTTTTGAATTTTATAACTAACTTGAATACAAATCAGACATTCATTTAAATTTAAAATTGAAGTTAAACAGTATTCAGTTTTCACAAAGTTGGTGAGATTATAAATGCTTGATGTATGTTTTCTTTTATAAAATTGTTTTCAAATATATAGACCCATGATATCCGTGAATGCTTCAATAAGCTTACCCTGATATCGATGTTGTGTTAGGATGTATTGTTTATGTATTATTTGTATACATAGGAACAGATACCGTCCCTTTGACATTAGATTAGTTGCCATGCGTTTAAATTAGGTTTTGCCTGCAATGGAGCCTATATCTTTTATTA
Organism: Cecropterus confusis; assembly: GCA_018251515.1. Lineage (NCBI taxonomy): Eukaryota > Metazoa > Arthropoda > Insecta > Lepidoptera > Hesperiidae > Cecropterus > Cecropterus confusis. The sequence goes on from DWTU01000855.1 coordinate 8,579, forward strand.
TTATTTCAACGTTTTCATCTCTATTTTCATTATTTGTTGACTAAGTTATACATCTTTATATATGATATTTATATTCTTCCGTCTTCTTTTTTCGTTATATCGTTATTTCATATATGTAACGTTACTTTGAAGTTTTACTTGTTTAATACAATATTAGATTATTTTATAAATTCCATTCATTAATAACATGTTTTACTTTCAAACAATTACACTTATGGACGATTCTGCAGTCGGTATGTAAAAGTGCTTTTTATTTATATTTACTTATTTGTGTAATCATGTCTCCTGTATCTCTCAGTAATTCTATATCGTCAATTTGATCAGAGATGTAATGATATCTGCATGGTGTGATGCCAATGTTTACCCAGTAATTAAGATCTTTTATAAACATACAAAAAGATCTAACCCAAAACTGTATGTCATCTAAGTAATTGAGAAGGCAGTGTTTGTTGATATGATCCAATATTGTAACTTATTAGAAAGCTGTGAATTATGAATGATATAGGATAGAAACTTAATGTTATCCAGGTAATGGTTTGGGAAATATTTTGCCTAATATATCACTCATTTTTTTGATATATGTACAATTGTACATATAGTCTGACTGTTAATAAAATATATTAATTAATTTCCTGGTAATATATTGAAGAGAATTTGTATTTTTTCGAACATCTTTACTGGCATTTAAAATTCTTGATAAATTATAAGCTAAAGATGTTTATCATGATTTTCTTTTTTTCTATGAAATATTTGGCAAAACGTTTCTAATATGTTGCGTGTTCCCCCAACTATATAATATCATAGCTCTCCATACCATGCCATATACATTTGCGTATTGCGTTTGCATGAACCGTGTTGTGAAATGTTGTGCGGCTAGGAGCTGAGGGGTGCGTGTCGCATACAGACGGGTGTGAGAATACAGGTAAGTAATTTTTGTCATCATTAAATTTGACATGTTCAAATTTCTTAAACACCATTGGATTTTTACACCAATTCTTCCATTTATTTTCCTTACGTACTCAAATTTTATATTTGTGGAAATACGTGTAAATTGATTGAATGATTGGGTTACAATTTGATTCGAAGTGTTGAATTTATTTCATTTTATTTCCAATGTATTCATAGTTCATCCTAATTGTGAAGTAATGCAACCCCTGTAGTATGATGATTGCTTGTAGTTAATACAATGATTCATCTATTAAAGGGTCCTGTATGTAAGCACTTAAAAAACGTTCCGTTGCGACGGAATTGTGTACTTTCGTTCAGCTCTGCTTTTACATTATGCGTATATATTGTCGAAGTTGTAAAGTGTAGTTTGTCAATAAGTATTTCTATTGTATGTTAGAACAAATGTGAAATCATAATATCGTAAAAACTTTTTTGATTCCGAATTCTGTCTTTCATTTTCTTTACCAAAAATTGGTTTCAATATTTTTATTACGTACATTGTTGTACATACTTGTATTTAATCTCCTCTTACTACTTTAAATGTTATACATTCTGTTTTGTAAACTTAGGGTAATTAATTTTAATTACGTTATAATTCCTATGAAAGCTTATTTCTCTCGGGGTCAAGAGGTAATACAGGATTTTAATAAGCATCTACTTACGCTTATTTAATATTCATGAGGCTAATGGTTGTTTTTGTTATAAGTATAACGCTTTCATGGAAATTCATGAAATAATCAGTGGCCTGAACTTTCAAAGCATTGTAGAATATTTTAGAATGTTAAAGTCAACAACTCCTAAGATAATCTCTTGGATTGGATGTAAAACTGAAGCTTATATCAAGTAAATTCATTTTCGTACTTCTATAAATGAAACTTAAAAACATCGCATCGTATTCTTGTTTTTTTTTTACCAATCCATTATTTTCCATTGTATTTGGGAAGAGTATAATAATAAGTACCCTATTTTCTTATCTATTTCATGATATTTCTGAAGATACATTAGTCACAAATTTCATAATACCACTTTTTTGTAAAAAACGTAATTCTTACGGTTCTATCGCGAACACCAAGTGTTACTATTTGTTATAATTCGAAAAAAAAAACTTAGAATCTACCAAAATGAACAAAAATTCTTAGAATCCACCAAAAGATGGTTACGTACAAATGATAATGTATTTAACACGTTTGTTGCAGTGAACTGTTCTATATTCGGTCGCAAGAAGAAGCAATCGAAGGACAAGTACTTGGCGAAGCACAACGCTGTGTTCGATCAACTGGACGTCGTTACGTACGAGGAAGTTGTCAAACTGCCGTGTAAGTGTTAGATGGTTTCAAATTATCCAGTAGTTCCTAGACATGATTTGAATGAACACAACATGTTGTGAATCAGTGACACGAAATGATTATCCATAGAGAACTTAGATTTTAATGTTCTTTTTTCATCTGGTCCTAAGACAAATGGGCCTGGTCTAAGTCTGATACTGTTCCGTGATAGCGAAAAAAATATTTTATGAGAAACACTGTTGTTTATCAAGAAATATTGGGGTTTTTGAGACTGGGTGCTAGTATTCTATTCTAACTATTACAGACTTAAAACATATTTTCAAACACGTTAGGTTTCCAACTCCAACAATAATAACTGGGACTGTCAGTCCAATAAACAGTGCCTTACATCTGATGTTTGATGTTAATAGATCAGTTACCATCTACGTTAAAATTTTGTCTTTTTAAACATTTTAGTTTGATCTTGTCCCTTGAAGTCCGAGCAATCATTGTTTTATCCAAACACTCAACATCATTGAAATCGTTTCCTTTATATTCCAGCTTTCCAACGGAAGACTATCGTGTTGCTCGGCGCTCATGGCGTCGGTCGTCGCCACATCAAGAACACACTGATAGCAAGACATCCCGATCAATACGCTTATCCTATTCCACGTGAGTGTTATAAATATTAGAATACATCGTGAGGAACCTCACTTATCTGCATAGCTCATAGCCAAAAATTTAGACATTGGCTACAACTTTAAGGGGATAGACACTAAGCTATTCTTATGCTAAGAGGAAATACGTATCCTCAGGGACAATGATGATAATATTTATGGAAAATTTTGGCTTAGACTAGTACCACTTCCACACTTATTCTCATTCCCTAAATTTCGTGGGCAACTAAAACATTAAATCGAACATATTTCCGAAATATAAACTTTTGTAATGTTGTCTCAAGCCACCTCCGTCACATTCATTTTAGTCTTCTAGCACCACTTTCAGCCATTTTGTATGGACGTTGGAAGGGTTTGGCTTGGCTACTACTTCAATTTTCGATCGATTGTAATGTAGATAATATTTCTCGTGAAATTACAGATACCACTCGCCAGCCGAGACCTGACGAAGAGAACGGCAGACACTACTACTTCGTGTCTCATGACGATATGATGGCTGACATCGCCGCTAACGAATATTTGGAATATGGTTAGTTACGTTGTACGCCTTATGTGTAACGTAACACCTTTAAAATTAGAATGACAATCAGATTACAATTCATCTATTTTGTCAATTTGCGTTTGATTTATTGTTTTTCTTTCACCTTTTCTTCTCTCTTTCCTATCTTCATTTATTTCTATTTTCCTTCTTTCCTCAGTAACTTGGTATTCCTCAATACTTTTCTATTCCTTAGTATCTTAAACTCATTCGTTCGATTTCAGATGTCCGTTTTATAAGTTTTCTTTGTATTATCTTTCTTAGACCACATTTTTGTTTTTTTTTCTTCTTTCATTCTTTCTTTCCTTATATATTTTTGTATTATATTTAGCACATCTCGTTTTTCTGGGCACGCACGAAGACCCCACAATACTCATTATCTTCTTACGCCAAATTTATGTTTATTCTCTTTCTCTCCTTCTTTCTTTCATTTCTTCTTTCTCTCTTTCTTTCTTTCTTTGCCTATTTTTTCTAATGATAACACCTCCTTTCTCCCAGGTACCCACGAAGACGCGATGTACGGCACGAAACTAGAGACGATCCGTCGGATCCACTCGGAACGTCGCATCGCTATTCTGGACGTAGAACCGCAAGCGCTGAAGATACTTCGCACGGCGGAGTTCGCGCCCTATGTAGTGTTCATTGCCGCGCCGCCGTTGAACAACGTTGCTGATGTAAGTTGCTCTATCTGACGCATGTCGCATTACACTCGATGTAACATACACACAAAAAGTTTCACTTGCACCGTAGTGTTAAAACCATACATATTTTGACATCAGATGGAAGTAGCAATCGGATATGCAATCCACCTTATGGTAAATGATTACTGCAGCTAAGTGCGATGGTCGCCTCATATTTAAGTTCCAATCCAGTATCCAACTGCTTCACCGTTGATCCCACCCCGTTCTTATCATACGTGATCACAATTGAGAGTACCTACCCTTCCTCCCTAGTGTGATGTCACATATTTTGCAATCTTACTCATATAAATATTTAGATAAAACATTTATGATTACTGAATTATAAAAAGCAGTGATTTAATTCTATATGTAATTCTCAACTTTTACTCCACAGTACGATGGTTCCCTGGAAGTGCTCGTGCGGGAGTCCGAACAACTCCGCCGTACGTACGGACACTATTTCGACGTGACTATAGTTAACAACGACATAGACGACACGCTCGCTCAACTCGAAGCTGCATTAGTACGTTTACGATCCACACCCCAATGGGTACCAGTCTCTTGGGTCTATTAATCATGATAATGATAAAAATGACGATAATGATTATAATGATAAAGATAATGTTGATGGTTAAATATATGATGATGGTAAAGATAATGGTAAACGGCATGATGAAATAAAAGCTCATTAAAGATGTAATGATGATGATTACGAAAATGGTAAAGATAATTCGAATAATCAATATAATGATAACGATAAAGTTGATGTTGAAGATCAGTCGACTGTAGATGATCAGAAAGAATGAATCAGATGAGAAATGTCCAAAATGGACTGTATGCTTAGTAAATGTTTACGTAAAAGAATAGGCTTTGGCAAATGTGTGCATTTTAATATCAACTTTTGGGAAAATGGTTGTGGAAATGACATTGTACCAGAAGGCTAATTAGAACTATTTAGTGATTATGACGACCAACAGTAAATTATTAGCATTAAAGGTACGTGCTTTTTTAAAAACAATGCACGTGGAAAAATCTTTAAAACCCACAATGATTATGGCATCATAATGGGTTGATAAATGAAATCATTATATCAAATGTATAAAAATTAAATTGGATGATCATAAAAAGCCGGTTAATTTAACTAAACGTATAGTAAATTCTTAATGTAAAAGTATAGTCTTGATAAAAAATGCAATCATACAGTCCATTTCTGACTTTGACTAAAGGATACTTTATAAGCAGCTCGAATTTACGGGTACAATTTAAGTAAGTGAATAAATTTTATAATAATTTGACAATGGTATTTTAACCGTAAAAATATCTGTTTCATATAATTAATCCACGTGGAATCGTACTAAAATGTTGTAAGAATTTTGGTGAATTTAGGATATTTGAGGGTAGTTGGCAACATTAGTGGGACTTTATAACAGTGTTGTCATTGCAAGATGTTATAATTCCTATTGTTTTGGGAAACTTAATAATAAATCGATTATATGAATAACACACAAAGAGCTGCTTATTCTTACCACGCTATGTTAAAAATATTATATTATGTAGAATAATTTAACATCAGAATTGTTCAATGAAACGAAAGAAGTGAATGATATACTTCAGGTTATATCGATGGAACGTAAAATCGCATAAAAGTTTCATTTTTGTGACACATTTGTTTTATAAATGTAAAGTGTTATAGTGTAATAGTTTTACTTAAAGAACATTTTATTATACATATACAAATTTTGTTGTTAAACAAATATTTATTTATTGCTTAGAAATAAACGACGAAGCGAATGGTTTTTACTTAATTTGGAAATATAGTATTATTATCATTATTATTATTGCTTAGGCAATTGTGATAGGTTGTTTTTATTGTTTAAATGATTATGTAACATTTAAAGTACGTTGATAATGAGATATTTTACTTAAAAATGTAATTAAAAGTGTTTCAACGCTTGCATATTCTTTTGGCGCATTGCTCAACACATTATGTGCCAAATAATGACTGCATAACAATTACTTATTTCAAACGATTTTGACACAAAGTTGCACTCAAATTGTTCTCACGACTTTTAGAACGGTGTACATAAATATACATTACTAAGTAATTTACAAATAATATAATTAATAAATTAATTAAAAACTAATTCCTTAGAGTACCGTAGCTCAAATGTTTACTTCAAAATTTAAATTTAAGATCTATCCTATTATTAAGTAATATTGTAATCCGGTTTTTCTACAAACTTAATACGACTGATTATTTTTATTAAATGAGTATTCCTTTATTTTCATGATAT
>DWTU01000856.1:0-14980 GCA_018251515.1 Cecropterus confusis
ACAGACAGACAGGAAATTCAAAATGTTTTTTTGGCTTGTGTTACTTGTATGAAGTCCCCTAGGGCAATTTTTTTTTAATTTTTATTCAATGTACAGAATTGAACTCTTCTACAGTTGTATTATATGTATACATGTATATATTAAAGTAGCGAATGAATATGAAGTCCACCTGTTGACATTTGTAATCAATCTCATATAAGATTACAGAGGTAGAAAATAGTTACATACGAGTACATTGCTTGCTCTGCAGTGCAGTGCAGCGTTGCGTTGCATATCCAAATTTCAGGTTTTAGCTTTAGTAGTTAAGGCTCCAACAACACAGAAAACCGTAGTGAAAGGGCTGTTAGTGTATATAATGTCTTTAGATCGAGATATGTATTTTAATAATACTAACACCATCATGAAACAACACCTATAAATATTGTGAAACACAATTCCAATACACAATTCTTAAAATTATAAACAGGTGTGACATCATCGAACCATCCTCATCATTAAAGTTGTCTGCGCAGAAGTTATTAATTAAATCCAATACATAATTATCTCCTAAGCCATATTTATGAGTACCAGATAGGTATAGCGAAGTTGTTAAAATCGCCAGACTGTCTATTAACGTTATCGCTCCACAAATCTGACCTTAGCACTTGTAGGTGCTTCAGAAATAAAAATCGTTTAAGATTGAATTGAATGGGGCGTTAGGAACGTGTTTCACCTTGGAATAATAGCGAGTAGTTTATCAATTTGGCGACTTCACTTGGTAAAAATGGACTCAGTGGTCACAATAGATACCAGCCTAGGACGATCTAGGATTCAATTCCTTACGGATACTGATCCACACACCACTTGTGTGGTTGATTTGTACCCGTAGAATCTTGGTCATTACATTACACTCAACAATTTACTTTCTAGCGTTTTAAAAAATATCCTGTTTTTCCTTTATTTCTCCTTATTCCTGTTATCCCTATGTGGTTCGACTTCGGAGACACTATCAGCATACCTATTATAAGCAATAACAACAGTGTTAAGGAGTACTGTATTTTGGGTTGAAGGGTGTCATAATCCAGAAATATTAGCGTTCTAACATAACAACGCAAAGGCATCACGCAGAAGTCCACGAAAATGGAGTGGGACTCTACACCTACCAGGAGTTAATTATATATATGCATGGGTGGCCGTCCCCAATTACCATCAGGTGTGCTGCTCAGTTCTTTGTTACTATTTTAATAGATATATTCGAAGAGGAAAGTAGCGGACACATCAAAAATAATTATTGCGGACGTTACCTGCTTTTATTTCAGGCAATATATTGTTTATACGTATAATACCACTATGCTAAAAATATTTTGCTAGATGACAGAACTTGTACGGTTCGACTTGAGGTACTACCGCAACGCCTATTTCTTCCATGAAGCAGTTCTTGCGTTTCAGTTGAGGGGTGTGGTTGCCGTCTAATTTGAATTTAAGACGACTGTCTTAGTTGATGATAATCCCTGTTCTATTTCTGGTTAAGACATTTAATCTGAAAAGTAATATATACATGTCACTTAATGAGATAACTTAAACTAAAAACAATAATTGGTGAGCATGCAGAAGGCGTTTTGTGTGCAAATATAACAAAAAGAAGTGGGTATTATTTAATAATTATCTTTGTTATGAACGGAACGGTACGGGGATTTAGATTGAATTTGTTATGTATTGTTTTAATTTATCTTTTAGTTTTAAAAAGTTGAAGCTTTTTGATGAATTAATTTATTTAGGTATTTTGTTAAACATTTTGCGCCATTGAAATATATACTCTGTTTACCGATATTTGTTCGTACCTTTGGAATATATATTATTAGCATTGCGAAGTATTTTTCCTTTCCATTTATTAGTTTTAAATTTTATTAGTGTATGTACTTTATTATTTAAGATTCTTTTTAAGATACAGCTATTTGAAGTCGCTTATAAACATCCTTGGACAACAATAACAACTTCTATCTTACTTCAATCTTATAATGTATATAAATCTCTTCCGCTTAATAGTTGGTGATAAGAAAACAGCATTTCTGATATCATGACAGAAATATATCGCTTATCTGTTAAACCCAGACCTTGAAGACTTTTATTTTAAATACTAAACTAGTTAGGCAAGCTCGCTAGAAAGTCTATTTATTAATATATCGATTAACATCTCCTATAATAATGTTCGACATTTATTGGCTTGTCACATAAACCGCGATATTAATAGTTTTATTATAAGTAACTATTCTTCACTGTATTTACCGTAATTTTGCATGTTTAAAATTATGTTATGTTAATTAATATATTTTAGTCCCAATACTTCCTAATATCGCAGAGTTTAATTTATAGTTCCTTAAAGTAAAATGTGCCAAAAATGTTAGTATTTTCAAATATTATTATTCAAATATTTCAAATATTATTATTTTCTAGTCTCAATACTACCTAATATCTTATTAGTATTTTCAAATATTATTATTCAAATATTTCAAAATATTAGTATATTCAAATATTATTATTCAAATATTTCAAATATTATTATTTTCTAGTCTCAATGCTTTCTAATATCGCAGAGTTTAATTTATAGTTCCGTAAAGTAAGATGTGCCCAAAATATTTAATACCTGATATCATTTAAAAACTGTACGACTATGCAATATTATGTATGTATAGTATGTTCTAAAATTACATACATCTTCATTTCAAACAAGCAGCATTTTGTATGTATATTTATTAACATATAATGATCAAACATCTAAGTCAGCGTTTCCCAAACTTTATTACGCCGTGACCCGGTCATGATCTGGTTTCCCCTATACGCCCCACCAAAATAGTTAATCACATATGTTTAAAGGTAAAAACAAATTCAAAATTGAAATTAAATTTAAAATTCAAGATTAAAATTAAAAAGGGATTGTAAAATAAAAAATAATGATTTCTAGGGCACTTTACCAAATATTTTCAAAACGCAAATACGGCGTTTTGAAAAAACAAAGTGCTGCAACTCTTTTCGTGGGCTAGTACGCTAATATAAAAATAACTTTGGTTTCATTTTAGAATAAGAAGGATTCATGCTAACGTCCACCGAAAGATTCGAAGCCGGTTCTCCATGATAGTAGACCTCTACCACCACGATATACCTCTTGTCTATCACAACTCTATCGACTTTATTACATCATACATCATTTAAACTACCACTAATTGTACAAGATGCCTAAATTCTGATCGTATCCGAAACACACTTGTCCAATCGATCACGTCACAAAGTAAACACGAGTTTCACAATCCAACCTTCGATACCGGCCTTCGTAATTAAAGAAGACGCTTACAATTACCGTAGTTTATAGGCGCTACTAATTATATGTATTTGATGTTTTCTATACGGTGTGACGAAAGAAGCCTCATTGGGATGGTCATTACTGGAATTAATATACCTACGTGTCAGTTCGAGAGGTTCCAACTAATGATCGGCACTCGATTTTTATAGTGCCCGTGAGAATAGCTAAATAATAATATGTCTCTGGCCATACGAAACTTTTGCTCAATAGGCTAATTCGTTGGTATCATTCAAAGTGTAATTGATATGGCCGATAATTTAGATTTAGTAACAGTAATGGATGTTTTCTGATGATGGCCGGTTCCTATACAATAGGTCCGTTACTCAGTACCACTAATAGTTATATTTAAAATCTGATGTACCTACCTACTCTTAGTTACACATTTAGTTCAGCCCTTTAAAAATACAGCCGAATTGAGAACTTCCGCCTTTTTGAAGTGGGTTAAAATAGGGATGTTATGGACTATAAATTTTGGATCTGGATATGGTTACGGATAAGTAAAAATATACCGGTTTATAGATTATGTGTACTGCTTACCTAATGTTGGCAGGACGATACTTTAATAAACCTGCAAAGGTTATTTAATAATAAATCATCAACTCTTATTAATTCTGGTTATATATATATATATATAACCTATAACTACCGGTTTTTGATACGGATATCGAAAAATTTCGGATAGTTCCAGTCAGTCGAATATATGACTTGTTAGCAAAAGTAAAGAAAATATATACAAGTGATGACTTACTTTATTTGCAATTAATAAACTTGCAAAATTATTGTGTTGGTTCAGCATGATCAAAATTGTCATTATGTTTCAAATTTGAAATCCGCCGTTATCCAAATTTATTCGAAACTTTTACATTTGATCCTATTACGGTCTCAAATAGATTTTTATTTTTAACCGATAATTTCATTTTTAACCGATAATTTGGTTACATTGCTACGACTCCGGAGTTTTCAAACGTTCAAGCTTCAATTCAGTTTGAAACGCACAAAAATAGATATGAATTCCAATGAATATAAAAATACCTTTTATTACTTATGTTTAGTCTCTAAATTTTTTTGCAAATATATACGATGTACAGGCACACGGATAACTTTCATTTAAAAACGCTTAAACGCTTTCTACACTCTTAGCCTCACAGTAGGATTTCTCCTGGGTTCCATGGACACACAAAGACGAATACACAAACACCCAGACCCAGAACAGAAATCTAAACTCACCATTCAGATGTCTGTCTGGCCGGGGATCGAACCCGGGACCCACTGCCTGTCAGACCAGTATTGTGACCGCTCCGCCACGTGGGTCGTCATTTATATTATGTATCACATACAAGATTTATACGTAATACATGAATTGTAATAAAACGAGTTTAATAGAGCAATAAAAAAAGACTAAAGGTTTCGTAAGTGTTTTATATAACTTCATTTAAATTTATAACTATAAAGAATTACATATTACTGCTTTCTATTCTAATCGATGTTTTCTATTATATCCAATATGAGTTCAATTAATTCGGACGCAACCAATAGCTTAGGAATAGTTCAGAGGTCATTATTTCGTAACGCATTAATCGAGGGAACATACCTACTTAAATTACTCGTTAAAAAGTTACCTACATTTTTAATAGCTACTACTCCTCCTTCTTTACTACTATTTTGACCTTTTTGTTACTTATTTCTCCTCTATTTTCTAAATGTGTTTATAAAAAGAGGAGAAATATGTAACAAAACGTAACAAACTCTTTACTATTTTGTAATTACTATAACTGTTTTTATTTATCTTAACACCTATTTCTGCCTAATAACAGCAGTATTTATTGTTGTGTTCTGGTCTAGTGTGTGTGGTAAGGGTAAACATATCCGAGGCGTTCCAACTTAGTCCTACGGGTAGCAACGCATAGTGGCTACTCTTAGAAAGACTGAACTTATCTTGGGATGATTACAGATGGCCATGGGCGGCAGTGGCGCCTTACCATCAGGTAGACTGCATGCTCGTTTGCTACTTCACTATGATAAAAAGAAACGAATAAAAATGATTTATATTTATTCAGATCATAATACAGAATGCAACTAATAATACAAATCTGCAGTATTTAGTAATTCAACTTAACGCAAAGCGTTAATTGCGCGGAGTAATTATTGTTAAAAGCCCCTTGTTGCTATAATAAATGACGGTAGACTTTACTAAGTGTAAACGTTTGGTTACGGAAACTATTTGTGTAAGTTCAGTGTGAGAATCCTTCAAAAGTTACCCAACGCCGTGGAAGCGACGCCAGGTTATGTGGGATTTTTACCGTAGCGAAACCCCTCGGTGTCCGTCCTACACGCTGCGAAGAGGACTCCGGGATCTCCAAAGAAACATAATCGGAGTTCTCTGATCGCATTACCCCAGCGGGCAGTACCCAGATGAGCGGCAGGGCCCATCCAACCCGTCTGGTCTTAACGACGGTATACGACCACATTTCCCGCCATCTTTTCCGGGGTCAATCCCGGGGGGAAACTTTAAAGGTGTTAGAAACTTTCATGCTTCGACATTGGAAGTACCTTCTAGTTGTGCCTTATAATAACAGCGTTAAACATTGCAAGCAAGCATCTGTGGCGGTCTTCAAAGACCTGGGATCAAATACGAATATCCATAGGTGGCAATACCCACTTATGAGTAGATAACATGATCGTTTTGTACCTCAAAAAAAATAAAAAAATAAACGGTCCTCGAAAGCCAAACTAAAACTTGTAAAGTTGACAGATTTCTTTATAGCTCGACTCCGGAAGCACCACCGCTACCTGCCTAAAAACAGTAAGGGAGATACAATACTTATCTGAGGCGTTCCAACTTAGTCCTAAGGGGTAGCAACGTTTATTTCTGTGTTTCTGTTGCCGCTATAACAACAAATACTAAAAACAGAATAAAATATATTTAAGGCAAACAAACACCTTTGTTGTATGGGAGACGTATACAATGAACATGTTTTTTTCCCGTTTTTATAGCAATAGAACGGAACCCTTCGTGCGTGAGTCTGACTCGCACTTGGCAGGTTTTTATACTGTTCTGTGTGAAGTTGCTTACCATGCCGTCCATGGGCGGCAGTGGCCTCCATCAGGTGGAGAGCATGCACGTTTGCTGCTCCCGTATTATAAAAAAAAAAGCCTGCTAGCGAACTTACCATGCCAACTTCAAACCTATATACTAATCATCTATCTAATAATAATTATATACATTAAAATCCAAAACCAATATCTCCGAAACAATACATCTGAAATTCACACTACCTACACCGCGAGCGTGCCGTCTTATTTAAATTAAAGCGCTCACACAGCAAAAACATTCAGTGTGGCGTCGTTAGGGTACCCGCAGATGCATTTATTTATGAAATGTAAATTCATCTGATTGTAATAACAAAACCGAGAGCCACTGCTCTCTATATTAAGATGTATTATTTGCATACCGCATACTATTGAGGTAACGTGTGAACGTGTGTGTTACGCTTGCTTTAATGGCTTTATTCTTCGCTTTGTCAATCCTCTCGTCTACATATTGAGATTACATGAGTGTGTACTAACCTTAGGAACTGCTAAACTCTGTATAAAATACTTTTATTTTGTACATTTACAGTTTATAATAAACATAAACGCTTTCTACACTCATAGCCCCACATTAGGATTTTCTCTTGTGTCGCGGGTGCCACGGACACACAAAGAAGAATACACAAACACCCAGACTCAGAACAGAAATCTAAACTCATCATTCAGATGTCTGCCTGGCCTGGGATCGAACCCAGGAGCCATTGCGCGTCAGACCGGTATGGTGACCGCTCCACCACGTGGGTCGTCGATAAGTCGGGTCGTAATATAAAGTAGTAGTATTGTTTCAATAGAATTGAAGCCTAGTAAGCCGATTGCATGTTTACCCGACTGCGTTAGACGGAGGGTAATGTTATTCGAGCGTATGTATGTAGGTATGTATTTATGTATGTTTGTTTGTGTGTACATCCAGTGCACGCGCTACAGCCGAAGTGACTATGACTATAATGACATGTCTCATTGGAATTGTCTCAGTTGTCATTACATAGGCTATTTAAACGTAAAATATGGCGCAATGTAAAGAGATGGGCTGCATAGTGTTTGCTAGTAGAAAAAAAGGCATAAAAACTAGGCACAGTTTCCTCATAGATCTTACAAGTTTCCATATTAGACGTTAATAAATCAGTAGGACTGCATGTCAGTATAATTGTTTAATAAAACAAAATGTCACCGGGATATTGCCGATTCGTGTAATCATTAAGCTGCTTGTAATAATTCTCGATATATTATAATACCTTGACATTCGTATGAAAAGTTTATAGCGTACCGAGAAATAAATAAGCTAGCTCTACAGCTTGTGTTATACATATTATCTATTACTTACTAGTTGTGCACCGCGATTTCATTTAATCATTCATTGGACATTTCATTTGACGATCCACGTGGTGGAGCGGTCACCATACCGGTCTACCACTCAGTGGGTCGCGGGTTCGATCCCCGGCCAGACAGACATCTGAATGATGAGTTTAGATTTCTGTTCAGGGTCTGGGTGTTTGTGTATTCGTCTTTGTATGTCATGGCACCCATGATACAGGAGAAAATCCTAGTGTGGGGAATGAGTGTAGAAAGCGTTTATGTTATGTTGTAGGATATGAATAGAAATTACAGCAACTGTATGAGTATGATTCAAGAAAGCGAAAAAGTGATTGAATCCAGAAGGAAGCAGATAGGCCGTGTCTATCAGCAAAGTTACCTAATTTTTTTGTGTGTGATGTAATTAATCCTTATTTATGCCCAATAACGCAGCGCTGAGCGTTTTTGTGTTTTGGTCTGAAGCGTGTGGTAAGGGTGATGATACTCATTTGAGGTGTTCCAACTTAGTCCTCAGCTGTAGCTATGTATCTATGGCTAAACTTAGATAAGACTCTTGTCTTATCTCGGGTTACTTACAGATGTTGATGGGTGGTAGTCACCACTTACCATCAGGTGTACTGCATGCTCGTTTGCTAGTTGAATCTGAATAAAAAGCAACAAAGAAATATAGAAACCACATAATAATTTTATAAATAACACTTTTGTTTAACTGCATGTATGTTCCGCGTCATTATTTAGTCCTCAACGCCTCGACACAGATCCGAACGGTGTCACGATTTTTCATAGAGTCTCAAAACCCATTAATGACGACTAACGAGATATTCCTCTTTTATTTCGTATCCGGATTATTGTGACGCTTTTATTTCATTTACGTAATAAATCTTCACAAAATGAGATGAAGGGATATGAGATATAGAATATTTTAATGGATGTTTTTATTCCAAATACGGTTTTGTACCGTATTGATAAAATTTGTTAATATTAGCTGTTACGGGCGACTTCATGCGCGCAGAATACATCATAATAGAAACATTTAACCCTTATTTTGTTTTGGTTTTTATTTGAGTTTTGACGACTCGCGTGGCGGAGCGGTCACAATGCCGTTCTGACACGCAGTGGGGTCCAGGTTCGATACCCGGCCAGACAGACTGAATGATGTTTAGATTTCTGTTCTGGGTCTGTGTGTTTATGTATTCGTCTTTGTGAGTCCATAGCACCCACGACACAGGAGAAAATCCTACTGTGGGGCTATGAGTGTAGAAAGCGTTTACGTTTATGTTATTTAACCCGCTTAGGAATGCGATATCTAGAAATCATTTCTTAGTGAGTGTTTTTTTATAATGAGGGCAGTGAGGCATAAACAATGCAGTCCATCTGATGGTAAGTGGACACTGCTGCCCATAAAAACATCTATAACTAAGCCAAGTTAAAATCAGCATTACTTACTTTGGTCAACAGGGGTAGTAAAGCACCTGTGGTCGGGTTCTTTGCTACCCTTGTGGGCCAAGTTGGAACGCCTCGTAAGTATGTCTCCCTTACCATATCCTTCAGATCAGATGTAGCAGCACTTAACACTGTTATTACTGGGAAAAAATGGCCGTGGCAGTGGTGCCTCTGGAGTCGAATTAATTAACATTATAAAATTGACCTATTGTCCAAATTTCAGGGTTCTAGATTTAATTAGGGTTAGGGTTTAAGGATAACTCAAAAGTGAGTAACTATTCGTTTTTTTTATTACATAAAATATAAGTTTATTTTTATAACCGCTACAAGTAATCATGTTATCCGAGAACAGGGAATGATAATTTCTCGTAAGCACCCTGAAGTAGGTCAAACCGAGTGAAAGTTTCGGGGCAAATGGCTCCCGTGAAATATTGATGACGTCTTCAGCCACATTTAAAGATTAGTCTCACTTCTGGATTGTCAATCCAATGTTTTGAGTTTGAAGTGGTACCCTCGGTATTGTTTGTTTTTTTTTTCAAATCAAATTCGTTTATTATGGAATGTAGGTAAGCTAAGGTATATGTACAGTCATAAATATTCCTCTACATTCCCGCCGTAAGCGGGCATATAATAATTATAAGAGATATGAAAATAATCAATACAAAATTAGTCAAAAATAAAAATTATACGAAATTGAAGTAACAAACGAGCATGCTGTCCACCTGATGGTAGGTTACTGCCGCCCATGGACATCTGTAAGCAACTTCATATAGAACGTGAATTCTATCTGAAGCCGATCACAGGTGCGTTGCTACTGCCGAGGACTAAGATGGTTGCCTCATGTATACGTGAGCCGGCAACCACACTCTTCTACCGAAACGCAAGAACTGCTTCACGCCAGAAATAGGTCGAACTACACTGGTTTTACCCGAACTACACTGGTTCTACCACCTGTTTTGGCATTTCGTAAGTATTTAAAGACATAGAGCGTTCCTAAGAGGGTTAAAAAAACTTTAGATAGTATTCCTGTGCCCTTAGTACGAGTTTATAAGGTTTCCTCAAGACGATAATCATTTACGTTTTCTTGCATACAATTTCGTTTACATACCTTGCAAAAAATGCTGTCTATGGGCGAATTGCAAACATTTCTCCTCCCATTGCTGAACACGGATCTGACTCACAACTTAAGGAAACCTGGAGCCTCCACAGTAAAGAACCTATACACATTATGATTAGTTCTTCATTCCTTCACTATAACTTCCTCGTAAACGCGTAATGGAGATTCACTGCCTAATAAGACGAAATAATCTGCGCATACCGCAATTAGCAAGGGATTCCCTACTCCTTTGAAAAATTACGAAGATAATGTTCAAGGGAGTCGCAATTTATGGGGCAAATTTTGACTGGTACGGTAGCAAAAGATACTAAAATTTAGCAAAGAAGTACATGATAAAAAATAACGACTTCATTTGTGCTCACTTTTTTCTCAAGAAAATATTGTACTTTATTTTTACTAAACGTAGTGATAAAGAAAATTTACAGTAGTGCCTTGTTCGAATATAGCCATGTGCATACATACGGGGGAGAATTGCGGGTGTTCGGACCCCCCGTCCCCTAAGCATAGTAAGATAACCGGCCAAGTGCGAGTCGGTCTCGCGCATGAAGTGTTCCGTACCTTTCTCTATACGAAACGGCAAAAAATCACGTTTTTTGTAGTGCAACCCCGCTCCAATATTTATTTTATTCTGTTTTTAGTAATTGATGTTATAGTGGCAACAGAAATACATCATCTGTGAAATTTTCAACTGTCAAGCTATCACGGTTCATGAGATACAGCCTGGTGACAGACAGAACGACAGACGGACGGCGGTCTTAGTAATAGGGTTCCGTTTTTACCCTTTGTGTACGGAACTCTAAAAAAGTGGATACGATAAATTTCCTCAAATATTTGCTTAGTTTTTTATCGACAGTTTTATTGTATATTAAATCCCCCCTCCCTAGCAAAGGATGTGAAAAAGTTTGAAGAGACAAGACCATTTTTCACCAATTGAACCTATTGACTTACCCATCTTAAAAAAGCTATACCCACGCCCAAGAATATAACTCATTACCCAGGCTCAAATGTTTTTAACCAAACGTATTGGATAAAATTTTAAAACGCACATGACTTGAAGTAACTAGATTCGAACCTAGTACAACTACACGAAGGAATAAAATTCGCACATTTTTACTATGCATTAATACATTAATTTTATATTACATGGATTTATATCTAAAATTTTCAACGGAATGTAACTTTTAACCCAGTTCGTATCAGCATAGATGTGCCCAGAAATTTATGGCGTGGAAAGTTCCCGGGAATCCGTCTAAACGGGAAGTTTCCCAAAATTATGGGCGTTATCTACGCAAATTTTCAGCGACTGTGACTGAAAATACTTTTTTGATTGTTTAAAAACATCAAATTATCACCCATAATAATAAAGAAAGGTCATAATGAGTTTTGTTATTGCACTCTTGAAGGGATGAAAGACACTCCGTTTTTTAAGTCCAATTGAACTTCCTCGACATATATTTATCTACTCTCGACTTGGCTACTCTTCTAAGTCTCAAGTCATAGGATTAAAGATAAATTCGAAGTATGTTAACCTTTATACTAAGTCGTTTCTTAAAAGGCTTATAAAACTCTAAAATAATCCAAATGTTAATAAATCGAGGGCAGTGTTCAAAACTTAACCAACTACAGGTCTAAACGTATTCGATTCATTTTGGTTAAAACGACTTATACTACTCTGATAAGCTTAAACGACTTGGACGCGAGCCCTAATACTGAAAGGATCATCTTAACAGGCTGTCTTTCATTGCTACTCTTGGCGGTACTATTTGTACTTATACCAGTATTTCGGTCTCTGTAAACTCTTTAGAAGATTTATTTATTAAGAATGTATATAGTTCTCCTCTAAGTTATGTAAAAATTCCTGTACCAAATTTCTTTAATTTACACCGGGTCAGGGTGATTAGATAATTTTAGAGTTGCATTATATAATTATTTTGTTTTCGATGCCTAAGGGTGTCCTAAAAATATTCAAAAATACCTTAATGTTCCATCAAATACCAACTTTATAAGCAGTTATTATCAGCGTAAATTTTCTCAGATTTATGGCGTGGAAAGTTCCCGGGAATCCGTCTAAGCGGGAAGTTTCCCAAAATTATGGGCGTTATCTCCGCAATTTTTCAGCGGCAATGTCAAAAGCGAAGCCCTAAATCCTTTGAACGTAATTGGGATTATTTGGACTGTAATCTTACATATTATTTGGTCATTTACATTGATAAAAAATATGAAAATATGGAAGAAATGTTATGTTAAGTATCATAGGAGCGGAAAACGTGAATTGTAACTTTTAAAAATAAATGACTTGAAAACTGTTATGAATATTTTAAAAGAGCCTCAAACTTTTATAAAAATAAAATTAGGATATGTAAGTTTACAGCCGAGAGTCGGTATGTTAATATCTGATATACCTACTACTATCAAGTTATACTATGTTTATGACGTAATAAGGACAAGTAAGGTCATAGCACACAGTGGATTCCATCTGCTATTATTTCCCATTGGCAAGCTCATTAGGGTCGTGTTTGTTTAGTTAAGGCGTAGCTCGAGGCTGAACATCGATTAATGTGGTCCAAGTTACAAGATCGCGGAACCTTTCATTTTATTACTTTTTGAATAGCACCACTCTCTCTTCCCATTGATATAGTGGGATTGAAGGCTAAGGGACAAAACCAAGAAAATAGGCGAGAATGTTTTTCTTTGTAACATCAACACACACTATGATTATCAACACGTATGCCAGGCGTAGTAAAAATAGGCGTAGCGCTCATACTAATATTATATACTAAATGCGAAAGTGAGGGTGTGTGCATTTTTTTTATACTTGAACCTAACGATAAGGCAGACGGGCTACCTGATGTAAAGTAGACACAGTCGCCTATAGACATTTGCAACAATTGAGGAGTCGCCAATGCATCGGCGGCTGTGAAGGACTTTTTTTGAAGAGCCCCCTGTCATAACGCTCCGGGAATACCCGGTGTGTGTATTAGTTTCTCTTTCACGCAAAATCCACTATTGGAATTTCGCTGAAATTAACCACACAAATAGTTTATAACCTGGATTAATATATAGCATACTCATTACTGGGATATACGCGACCGTAGCGGAGCCGCTGGAATTTGCTAGTTATAAATATTTTATAAAAGTTATACAGTGAAAATTTCGTTGATTTCCTTTTGTTCTCGCCTAAATCAAAGAACAATCCAAATGATGAGAAAAATAATTCAAATTTGATTAACATTCATGAATTTTGCACTAATTGTAACTGACGAGAAAATTGGAGAAATCTTTTTGTATCGTCAATTTGATGAAATATACAAATCTTTATTACTTTGTGATTAGCTCGTCGTCTTGAAAAAACTCTTATATTCTTTTACATTTTTTAAATTTATTTAACATTGATAACGTGCCTTCTGTTGGAGATCTGGGGTTCGAATCCTTTTTGTATTTATTGAAATTATTTATCACTTGAAAAAACTCATCCATTTCATACCTAGCATAAATAATCACACAATTCAAAATTCATTAATTTTATAATAACCAATAACCGACCAAGTGCTAGGACTGGCGCACAAAGGGTTCCGTCCAAAATCATCAACTATAAAAACGGCAAAAATCATGTTTGTTATATGGGAGCCCTATTTAAATATTTAAACTTTTCCAAGGCATTCCATCTTAGTCCTCAGGGTCCTCTTTGTTCCTAACGCATCTGTGGTTAACCTTAGGTGAGACTTTGACATTACCTTGGGTGGATTACAAATGTCCATGGGCGACAGCAGCCACTTACCATCACGTGGGCTGTATGTTCTTTTACTACTTCCATACTATAAAAAAAACACAAGTCAGCAGTCTTAGTAATAGGGTCCCCTTTTGCACCCTCTGAGTACGGAATTTTAATAAAAATGTATAAGTTATAAACGATTCGCGTTAATAACTTGCGCCACACAAATTGCAGTGTCGCGGTTTAATCCAGCGGGGATTGTTGCAGGCACGCGTGTGTACCCGACTTAATAATGAAATTAGTTCCGATAGTCCAGTGTAGACCGCCCCTAGCGACTTGACTCAGTGGCTTGATGGAGTTATTAGGATCGTTAAAGATCCACTCGATACGGTAAATACAAACGTTTAACTTCTGACGTTTAACTAATAAGCATACAGTCCGCATGTTGGTAAGCGGTCACTGCCGCCCATGGACATCTGTAAGCAACTACATACAGAATAAGGGTACTATCTGAAGTCAACAGATGCGTTGTTACTCCCGAGACTAAAATGGTCGCCGCATATGTGGGTGACCCGGCAACCAAACCCTTCCACCGAAACGCAAAAACCGCTTTAAATTAGAAGCAGTGTAGACCGCCCCCAGTGAGTTGCTTTGACTCAATGGCTAGATAAAGTTGCTTACCTTACTGGTTTACTGCATGCAAATCAAATGTTGATGAACTCCAGACAAGGTGAGTTACGGTTAGCCAGAAACGCTTTGCGATCCCTGAGAACAGAAATCAGAAATTCGTCAATTAACAATTTCAAAGCATTGATTCGGTCGAAGCTGCAAAGCGTAAGCTGCAAAGCTTACTATATTTTTTCATTACATAGAAGATAAAACAGCTTGGGACTAGGCAATAATATATTTACATAGTTTATTAGGTGTCAAAGTGTAGCGTATCTTGCCAAACACTCGACGAAACATTTTT
>DWTU01000857.1:0-14975 GCA_018251515.1 Cecropterus confusis
AGTATCGTTTCATCCTTAAGGTGGTAGAATCAGTGTAGTAGGGATTGTAGTGTAGTTGAGAAACAGTAGGGAACACACATCTATTTCTAAGATTAAGCGTTCAGTTGCGTTTCGGTGGAAGGGTTATTGCCGGCTCAATATATGAGGCGACCATCTTAGTCCTCGGGAGTAGCAACGCATCCGTGATCTACTTCAAATAGAACCCCCGTTCCATGTGACGTTATATATAAATGTCCACGGGTGGCAGTACCTACCCACTTACCACCAGGTGGACTGCATGCTCGTTTGCAGACTTTAGTGTCTCCAATCTTAAAAAAAAACTTTACCAATATATAAATTTATAAACCTCCATGAATTCAATTTGCTGCCTTATTTTTGTGATATCAAGAGAAGACATTAATACCTATATACAAATTGGAACAATGCTTTGACTGTTTTCATATTTTATCGCACCAGTAAACTACTACATAAGTTATTATAAGTTTAAGACGAGCCTGCCATAAAATGAGACTAATGATATTCGTATATGTATATATGTATTCGTATATAGTATATAGTGTATATCGTATATAGTATTTAATATGTTTTACTTTACATTTTTTTTTAATATTTTTTTTTCATTAAATTCTATTAAGACTAACATAAACTAATATATAAAATGCTGTAATGCAAAGAGATACATAATGTTATAACAGCATATTAACGCAAATTGAATAATTTATGATATCATGTGTAATTCTTAAAAGTGTATGATGCGTAATGTCCAACCGAAGGTCAATTTTTGGCTGAAGCCGAAATTGATTATTCGGCTATCGTCCCAACCTTCGGCCGAAGCCGAAACCGAAGCCGAATGTTTAAAAAACACAAGAAAATGAAATTGTATTAAAGTAAAAAATATGCTAATTTGAAGAAGTTTTGTATATGTTAAGGTCGATTATGTATAAACAACTACTATAGCTGTATTTCATTTACTTTGCAACGTATCCAAAATGACATAATAGCATTTCGAAATAATGTGAATTACAAACACAAATGGGACATGTGAATTTGAAACACAACTGGCACCTGGCAAACTATCGCGGTGTACTGCATTCGTAACAGTTTGTTCAGTTTCGTCCCTTGTTGTCCGAAGTTTTCGACTTCGGCCGAAATTTCGGCCCATTTTGGCCGAAGTCAAAGTTTTCGCCGAAGGTGGTATTTTAGACCGTAGGTGGTCGAAGGCGTGGCTGAAGCTGAAGCTTCGGTCCGACAGTAATGATTCGTATTACGAATACATTCGCTCACCTACTTAGCATAATCTACCAAAGAACTGGTAACTTGCAATTTTGAAATTATTTAGTACAAGTATGGCAATACTAATAATTTTCAAATGTTTTACCGTTTTTATATCTAGTCACTGGACACTAAAATATACTGCGTAGTACGTGCCATGGATTTTCGGTCATTTGTACCTACAGCTCGCTTTAAGCCGACTACGAACTTAAATAAAAACAATTACTCAAAGAATGTTGCTTGAAAAATACAGCTAAATCCGTTCAGTAAGTTCCAAGCGAACTCGTAGTTTTGGAACTGAAAATTTAAATATTTTATTATTACATACAATTTAAATACAATACATTTTATTATTATATACAAAGCAAAAGCATTTTTATTACATTGTCTACAAATAAAGTAGGTAAATATCTATTTACCAATCTTGATACATCGTACATATTTAAAATATATCTTAGCACCTAATGATCATGTAAATTCCTACATTGTGAAGTTACAGATGCAGCAAATTAGCACACAATATAACTGCTGCTAAGTTATTGTCTCCATGGACATTTGTATTCAACCAAATGTACTTTTATTCAACGTATAATATTATAAATGTGAATGTAAGTTTGTTTGTTACGCTGTCACGCTAAAACTACTTAACCGACTATCGTCAAACTTTGTACACATATTTTTAGAGGTGTTAGAAAAAACATAGGATACTTTTTATTAATAAAATATATCAAAAAAGAAATTGACTCACACATGATTGTTTGTCGACAAAACTGAAAAACGCAGCGAAGCCGCGGATAAAAGCTAGTACCTTATAAAACACTTAGTACTTACTTATTTTTAAATTAATTATCAGTAATTTTATTATACTTAACTACTGATGAAACAGATAAATATAGGTATTGGAGATAATCTATTGGCACAATTAAAACTATTAATAGGGTTACAAGACGAGAACTTTGTACCACAACAACAACAAAAAGACTAGCGAAAAACGTTGCTCAAACTTTGTCTTATTGCTTCGTTCGTAATGCCAAAGTGAAATCGTTTTCATTTGGCGAACAAGTGGCGGGACGAGAGGCTGCGATGACGGTCACGAAACAAAGAGTAGTGCTTTGGGCGGGGCGGGTAAGGGGGTGCGGGGGTGAGTTCTCGCCGCGTGAGCGATTGCGTTCCTAATTGGCAGCGGCGTCCGCGAGAATCTTAAGGGGAGGACAGCGGCGCTCCAGCGAGTCTCGTGTTCTGTAAGTCTTGCGGCGTCTCCACGTGGACTCCCTGAGCCCCGAGCCCCGAGTCACCCTCTCCCGGCGTCGCCTATGCAACACAATAACTCACCTCCGCCGCGCACGTAATCTCGAGTAAACCCGGATTATACCCGTTAATCACGCAGAAATTAATTACAAGTTTGCGTATTAATTGTAGTACAATTACAAGAATTACTGGGTTAGGTAATATTAAATGCTCTGATTCACGGCTCGTGTAGACTGTTTGTAGAATGTGCTCGGTTTCGCTAGACACTAATTTTGGTTAGCGAAGGAGCCATTTATGCTTACGCTAATTAAATACAAGTTATGATTTTAATTTTAACTATTTCTCTAGATTATTTTGCCGTTTGTTAAAAAAACAATTTTGATGTGTGTTTGTGTTCTACAGTAATTTTTATAGGTGTTTCGATTGAGCGTAGTTTGAACGATTATGATGATGACTACGATTTATCAGCTTTTATCAGATCGTATTGGTATTTTTTGGGTATAGGTTAAGCCTCTGCTATCTGTCCGGCTGTCATAGGACACAGTGTGACATAATACTATGAATTAGACAACATTTACTAAAATGAAGAAAGACGTTAAAAATAATGTGGGATATTTGTCGGCCGATATTTGTCAGCGTTCTTCGGTTTATTTATTGAACCGATAACCGAGGTAGATACTTTAAATTATTAACAAGTTATAATAATAAATTTACTTCTATATCCACAACGATAAGAAATACGCTGAACAAAAAGTTGAACATTTGGTAGCACGCAATCCCCTGTGTCCGAGTTTGACTCGCACTTAGTCAATTATTAATGATTCGATAATGTTGATACCCCATTTTTCTTCTCTTGCATTACAATGCTCGGTCAGAAACATATGTAGTAACAATCATATGAGATGTACCAAGTTATTCTTTGTTTTAGCTTGTTCTTTAGGCGTGGAGGAATGATCGACTTCAGATTCAAGTTCTGTTTTAAGATGGCTATAGGTGGCCATGAGCGGCATATTGATTATTAACAGTATAGTTAGTACAGTACAGTAGTAGTACAGTATAGTCTATATATGATATATATTAACAATGATAATTATTATGTACCGATATAGAAAATGTAATATTGTTATACTCGTATCTATCAATATCACGTATTGCCATAAATAACAATATTAACACCACAGTTAAACACCCGATTTATTGAACAACTAAATATCCCCGAAAATATTTCGATATTGAAAAGGGAATACACACTACATTCCTCAAACCAATAACTTGATTCGATTTGATTTTGCGCATAACGGGGAGGGTAAATACGAGCAGTTCGGTTGCGAGCCAATATCGCCATTTCTATTCTCATGTCGCCTTTGCATGCAAGTGGACGGGTTAATTCGATTTGGTACGAGGACGAGGGCAATATTTTATCGTATCATGTGATC
The DNA here is from genome assembly GCA_018251515.1 of Cecropterus confusis. Taxonomy (NCBI): domain Eukaryota; kingdom Metazoa; phylum Arthropoda; class Insecta; order Lepidoptera; family Hesperiidae; genus Cecropterus; species Cecropterus confusis. The sequence goes on from DWTU01000857.1 coordinate 3,957, forward strand.
TATTCTGTCCCAAGAAGTATAGTATAGTAGAGTGGGTCATAAAAAAGGCAATATCTCACAGTCGAGCTGTGCCGCGATCGTAACTCTACAATGTTACAGTTACTGGCTACACTCCACTTGAGTTTTTGTTGGATAATATGATATGTCGTACTTGTCGTGAGAAATTGTTATGTTATATTACGAGTATGTGACTGCTTTGTTACTACGTCCTTATGAGTTGCACGATATCTGCCATAATCAAGACATACCTAAGTTAATATGATTTGCTAACAATTAAAGTAAGGACACTAAATGTAATCTTTGGTGATATGTATTAATGTCGATGGTGAAGAGCCATTCAAATTTTATGTAGACACACATATACAAATAATTATATATGTTTATTATACGTTGCTTTAAAACACGAAAACAATTCAGTAGTTCATCAAATATTTTATTATCGGATTGAAATTGTTACAAAACATTTAATTCACTTTTATAAACCTTTAGACATTAATATTCTTATTTAATGTAATATAAATGATAAAGGACAAGGAGAGTTAAGTAAGTGAAATGAAGAAATAACAAACCTTATTTAACCTTAAACCAGTGATTATAAAATATATAATAATGCCAGACATTCTATTATGCTCATTTTTATGAGTACGTACCGCCCGCCAGCCAGTACAATTTTCCTCCGACGTGGAAATTCGCGTTTTACTGCTACCATTACGTAAATTTACCCACATGTTTATTTGCAAATATAAAATATATTGATGCTGCGCATCACTCCTGAAAGCTTTTTATACCTTTTATACATCTTTTTATAACTTATCGATATTTCTTCACAATTACCGCTAACGTAAAAGCGACTATCCTTTTACGAGGAACGTTAAAAAAATGTTCAGGTTTTGTTGTAAGGAAAGGAAAATGGAGAGGCCATTAATCTATGCTAGAACCCTTTCGTAGTTGCGGCGGAAAACTGCTCTCGGCCCGCGCAATATGGCGTGATGACGCGTCGACAACGCCTGCATTATGGATGTCGGCAAACTTTCCGCGTGACGCGAGAAAAATGATCCGAGGGCATGGAGATGGATAGCGAAACAATTCACTGCCAGGATTTACTAACGGTTCCAGCTACATAATATTGATGGTTTTATGAACCGTTGTGCTAATTCACATGGCGAAGTAGAATTTAAAAAAGCTTCATATTAAAATGAATTCCATTTTCCCTTCGTCACAGCTACACGCGTAAACAGCTGGACCGATTTTGCTAATGCTTTCTTCGTTTGTTATGTGAATAGGTTCCTATGTAATAATAAAAAGAAACTGCGCAGATAATTTAAAAAAAACTCAACCTAACGAGCATTGCTTAATTAAAATTTCTGGAATCTAACTTTACGACATTGGACATAAATGTCTGTCTTGCCAATTAGAATTCTAAATTAATAGTTAACACGGGAAAACTCTCCTAGTACTTAATAAAATTTGTCTATCTTCAACACTGTTTTAAATTTTCCAACAGATGAAGTTCCTCTCACAGTTTAGTAAATAGCAAAAGATGTACGGAATGTCAGTGAGGGGTTGGGGGCACGGATCATATCACCTGTGAATTAATCGGTCTCTGACGATTAATTAGCGCCACGTGCTCACGGCGTTAACGCCTCTGAACGTACGTGATCTCTGTTATTACAGCCATGCATAAATTAAAAGAACTTTTAACAAAAAATATTACTTACAGTACTTGCTGTTATATTAACTACGGATCACTAACATAATGATCATTTTTAGTGCATGTATGCACATGTTATTACACATGAATATTAGAAATGATTTTTAACTTTACACCGATTGTAAACTGTAGAGGTAGCATTCAATTTGTAACATTGCAAAGCATGAAGGTTGTAATAACAATGAACAGGATCTGCGTGACCCACGAACTGTAAACTCGAATTAAACATCATAAGAACGGAAACATCTTGGCAAAATCCTCTTCATTAGGTCCCGCAAATTGCAAGGGGGTATGCGGGGTGGCGGGGCAGTGACACGCGGCTACTCCCCGCCTCCCCTGGATCCCCGGAGCCTCTATTAATAATGCAAATGAGACCGCAGCTCGGCCAAGAAGCGAGTCTCGATTAATTCCGGTTCATTTGAGGTAATTGTCGCTGCGCGCGTGCGGTCTGTGGTCCGCAGTGGCCCGCACCACGTCCGCGCGTCTAATGTCTAATGCCCCTAATGGTTTCAGGGGATTTCGCTTACACTCACAATTAGGTTTATTTTGACTGCCTGTTTGTTGTTATTAAAATATTACTCATAATTCTTGATGGCTTAAGAAGTCTATATGCTGTTTGTATAATGCTTTATGTTATTGCAAGCTTTTATTCAAAGGCTTGTCTGAGTAGAATACGAAAATAACAAAAATATATACGAAAAATACAATAAAAATCTTGATTTAATGTATTTTCTGAGAATTTACATATATTACATATAGAATTTATTTATATGTATTTATATTACTTGGCAAGAAAACGTTTATGTATTAAGAACAATTAAACAGAGCAAAAAGATTTTTTTTGAATATTGTATTGCAGTTATTGAAAACAAAACAAACAAAAAATGTTCATCGAATTGTTATATATTTTAGACACAAGCTACAAAAACTTTCGATAAACTCATGCAATTTGTTTAATCACGATATTCTATCAAAGCGTAGCGCTACGAGCTACGAGCCAAAGCCGTCGATAAGTAAACTCAACCTTAACATGTCGTTAACCAACACAGAAGGATTGTGACGTTTATCGGTAAATTATTAGTGTAACTAATAATATTTTTATTCGTGAACTGGTTTAACTTAAGTGACATATGTTATAAGTAGTCTAGTAAACGAAAAGAAAGATAGGTAAAAATATTTGGTAGCTACTTAGTTTTTATCAAACAGCGTTTTTTGGATAACGCAGTATTTTGTTTATTTTCTTATCTTACGTCTTCAGTGTAAAACATTTTTTTCAATGGAACAAGATAATATACTTTATAACAAATTAAATATGAATTAACTAACTTGAATATTACTCCTATACTCTGTCTGGTATATTTAATGATTAATACGTCAGAGGTTCATATGGGTAAGTGGTGATTGTTCTTACCAAAATATGTACAATACATTTTAAATGTATATTTATACTCTTGAATTGTCAATTGTACAAATATACCATTTTACATTAAAGTGATATATATTTTTACAATTCCAATAGCACAAAGATTGCATTTTTCCTAACGTAGCAGAGGCAAGCCTCCGCTACGGGTTACGATCGATACGGATGCCACGCGACATCCAACGCTTGGGTTTTTCCGCCGCACTCTACGTATTTATAGCCTCTGGAAGATCTCGCAGATGTAATTCCTTATGTTATTTCTTATCTATACAATACACATATACGATATTTAGGTATTTTGTACCAGAATTACATAATTTGTAGCTGGTCGCATTAATATGAACTTGCAACGTTATAATCTCAATAACAGCTACAAACTACAAAAAAAAACTTGGATTTCAAGAAAATGAAAACCGCATAATCATAAAATATTACAAGATATGGTATACCTATGATCCATTTAGAAAAAGAGTTACATAAAAAAGAGCGTTTTTAAAGTTATACGAGCATAATAATGAAAGAAAGATCGTAGTTTCAATTCAGTTCCAAATAACAGACATAAATATAAATATATAACCAAATTACGGAACCTACATGCGGTAAATGAAATGAAAATTATTTAACCGCATCCGAATTCCCATAACAATGTTTCGCCGTGTTTATTTATAAAATTTGTAGGTAGAAACACGAAGGTACATTTCAGGATTGTGTACCTACAAGGGCGAGGGTGCGTGTTGGAGGGGAGACAAAAATGGCCGAGTACGTCCTGTATATTTCCTTCTGCAAGACAATCCGATTTTAAACATCAAGATTTATATATTAACCAAATTAATTCTAGATAATTATTAATCAATTAATGTTTTACCCGATGAATAAAATATTGTAATCAATCTTTAAATTAATTGTGATACTTTTTAAATATTATGGCGGTCCTAGTTAATTTAATTGCTAAAATACAATATTTTCTTTTTCTACAGAAATAAATTACTTTAACATTTTTGAACTCTACAAATATTGAATGCGGATTTAAAGTTATCTAGTAATATACCGTAAAATTTTACTCATAATTGCCCTGAGTCTACGCAGACGTCTACTTACCTAAGTACCTATACCTTAAAGATTTATAAATAACAAGTGTGTATCAAATGAGTTATATGATTCGTAAATCATCATAGAGCTCATATTAATTACAAATTATATATATGACTATCGGCATGGTTTCTCCATTTTAATTTGTTTTTCTCTTTACACACCATATCACATCGTATGATATTTAAGAATTTAATATTTTATTTGTTCCCCACAGCTGGTCTTCCCTACAAAGTGTACGGTGGGCACGAAGGTTCGCTGACGGAGAAGCGCAAGCAGCGGCGGATTCGGACCACATTCACGTCGGCGCAGTTGAAGGAACTGGAGAGAGCCTTCCAAGAAACCCATTACCCTGACATATATACAAGAGAAGAGATTGCCATGAAAATCGACCTCACTGAAGCAAGAGTGCAGGTATGTGCCTAGTTTATGTATCTTTTTATGTTAAGGTGATATCCATCACGCTAACCACGCGGGGACGCCAACGCACATGTGTGGCGTGGCGACCTCTACACAAACCGTCCCCTGAACTGAAGTCCATTTGATGATGATGCGATGATGAGTTGCAATCGAGTTTGAACAAACTAACAAGCTTGCGGACAAACCGATACGTTTTATTCAAAGCGTTATGATTTAAGTCTTTGTAAATTTGTTTGTATTAAATAAACATATACCTAGAAGTATATATAAATATACTAAGAAGTATTTTACTGTATAAGCTGTGGTAATATAACTTTTTGCGTCTAAATTAGAGAGGAACCTAGTCTTTTTCTATGTATTAATGCGTTCTCATGTCTTAATTAATTCTCCGATATTAAATATTCCAACAATATTGCATTACATTAAAAATACGTAATCCATATTTTTCACGTTTTAAAAATCAACGTATTAAATTGATGCTTCAAGGAAATAAATGTAGACAAGCTTGTTGATCAACCAGGTTAAAGAGCAGTAAGGTAAACTAGGTAAATACAAATTACCTATTACAATGTGGTTTGCCTGTGGTTTACATTAATAATGTTAACTAGGGAACACATGCCCGTGCGGCAGGGTTGGCAAAAAAATGTTTCTGTTCCGTCCATCACTGAATTTTCGCAGTCCAATTAGTGTCTTGTAATTCGGCCGCGGCTGACGGGAGCCGAGCCTTCGTAAAAAAGATAGCAGACATCTCGCGGTGTAACTGTTAATTTTATAACAGGCGCTTATTTTTGTGCAAGCCGGATCGAGTGCGCGTCGTATGCTCCATCTGATTCTAGGTTCAAACGACGTCATTGCACGTTTTTGAAGGATAAATCTTATTAAATAATTAATGACGTTTATTTAGTGAATCTTTACGTGACGTTGTACAGCAAAAATGATTATCTGTAAAGTAATTAAATTAATAATAAAATTTATTAATTTAATTACTTTATTATATTAATATTATATTTAATTAACGTAAACGTATTTTTTTGCCAATAGTCCATTATTTTAAACAGTCTTATCACAGCACGACAGCTAAAGTTTCTTTTTAGAATAGTCTACGCTATCGGTATCAAATGCAACTGATTGATACATATAAGCTGCCTGTTTTGAGCTATTGCATAGTTTTTATCGCGGGCTTTGAGCGCGGCGACCGAATCAAGAAATTCCGTAACGAAAATAAAACCTAACACCCCCTACTCCGCCCACCATGTACATAGCTCGGCCAAGCGTTCGCTTAACGTGTATATGGTACGACTGTACGAAGCTCGCACGGATCGAGACGAGCTGCTCCGAAATCTAACGAATATTTAAGCAGCTTAAAAGTGTAACATGAATTAATATCAAAGGAAAAAAATACTGCATAAATAGATAATTGTATATCAACTTATGCAATAAGCATAAGTTGATAAAAAATGTTATGCAATAGCTTTATCGCGGCAGTCCCCGAGTGCTGCACGTTTTTTTTTAGGAATGAAAACCAATGTATAAACATTTTGCTTTGTGCGTTTTAAACCGAAACGACAAAAACGTGCAGTACAATGCCGTGAGCTCCTTCTGAATATTTAATTCAATACGGAATCGAGTGAACCGCGGCCGCTCGTAGAGAGATAGCTGATCACGTATGAACCCACAGCGGGCCAGACCCACCCGCCGATACGACCATACTAATTTCATAACCTAGGAGACATCCCTATACGGACGCTCTATACAGATCAATTTTTTATTATATGGAACCATTTTTCTATATTTCAAATGAGTGTGGACTTACTTTAATTCGCTTTAACAATATGTCAGATAAGAACATTTTCATCTTCTCTTGCTTGTATACTTTTAACTGCAAATTGATGTTATTCCATTGTAGTATAATAAGTTCGAGTACTTTTAATTTACTTAATATTCCCACTTGCTTAGTTATAATGAGAGTTGAAAATGACTTATTGTTTTCTTATCGTTACGCAGAAGAGTTAAGAGCAGAGCTCACGCCACTGACCAAGATCACAACTTGTAAAGTATTAAATTCTTAGGCATTAGTATCTTTAAGTTTTCCTTAACCTTCAAAATAAGCATAAGGAACTTTTAATACACATATTCCTCTAACAATCAGTCCGTGGATTCGAATGCGAAACTCTAACTGAAAACAAATCTTTATTTCAACTTTTAGTAAGTATTTTTTTTAGAAAACGCTTTCATGTTATGTATGGGTATAACATGAATGCGTTTTCTAAAAAAATGGTGGTCTATTAAAAATAATGATCTTTCCAGATTTAGTCAGTCAGTAATCACACTGTTTGGATATGATAATAGCATGTTTGTAAAATATCAGCTCAATCTGTTAAGGTGTTCAAGACAGGCTTAAAGTTCAGTCGCAAGATTTGACACTCATATACGATTATTGGCAAGTTAGATAAAAGCTTGTAAAAAGTACATCACATTAAAAATAGAACAAAAATTATTTGTTTGTCACATAAGCGGGCACATAATGGAAAAACAATGGCGAGGCAATGTATATAACGGCACCCTCGCGCGGGAAACGCTCATTACGTTAAAAAGTGTATCGGAATGGTAGGGAGCAGTCATAAATATCGCGAGCGGTCGCGTAACTCAAGCGCGCGCGACTCCTGATAATTAAAACTCGCCTGGAAAATACGAATTCACATATTACAATTAAAATTGGGTGAAGCGACCCACGGCAAATATAGCATATACAGTAGTGCACGCAAATGTATCCGTAATGAAATTATTTTGAAACATTGCTTCATTTCGATTGTTTTATTTGTTTGTATATCTTTCGTTATATGTTTAAATTTATCGAAAGAGGCCGGATCCGTCAGTTTTCGTAATTGTTATCATTTGGTACGTATCTAACGACAAATTCAGTTAATAACATATGAAATATTTATATATGTACGAAGCGTAGGTATTAGAATTTAAGTATACAAGCACGTAATTTTCGATTACACTTTTACTTGGATTACACAAAGAATTTGTATATATATATATTTATAAAAATTTGTGCACACTACATTTGCCTTACAAATGTATACTCCGATCCTAGGGCTGCTAGCAGAAATTTCAGTTTGAAATAAGTAGTCCTTTGTACTGTATTTTTCTAATGTCTGTATTTTATGTCATTATAATGTGTATAAAAACTTGTAAATAAGTAAATAAAAGAAGTTTGATAGAGAATTAAGGACATATTAAGTATTTGTATCAAAATTACAAAGTTTAAAGATCTTATTCTATCAATTGAACGCAACATAGCCATATTTCTAACGAATATCCAAATAAGGAAAAACAAAAAAAAAATTCAACGTCATGTCCTAATTCAACACGCGAATTCTCAAATTCATCAGCGGCGGTCCGCAAACACAGCTCGCCGAGAGCGTTGAGTAAACGCACAATTTACCGTAAACCGTCCATGCTCTGTAATGTTCGTTCTTATTATAATCCACATGAGCTTTTTTGGCGGTACCGCGCATATGCATCGTGTTATATTTCTGATCAAGCACCATGACCGTTTTCCAGGAAAAAAACAGCGTTGTGGCTCGCATAATCCGTCTTCTTTTATTTCATTTAAACAAGTGATGTGCCGGATATTCGTGGCTCCTCGCCGTACCTCAGATATCCGCGGATATCTGCGGCAGGAGAAAGATCTGTATCAGTATCCGTTACTTTTTAGGCGGATCGCAAACGGATCTACAATACATTGTAAAATTATTATAATTTCATGACATGAACAAAATTCTTAATTTTAATTATGTAGCGATGAAATAGTATCGATATTATTTATTCATTAGAATCTTATATTTAGCTAATTTATTTTGCAAAAAAATAAATATCTATTTAAGTACATATTATAATGTCAGTGGACTTTGCAATTATTGGGAAAAACGTACACAATGATCGTTTCGAGGAAACAATAAAATCGTAGATACTAGTCGTACTCGTACTTTCGTCATTACTAAAAAGCAATTAACATGAAAATCGCCAATCCTGCCATTAAACAATTTTGCTTGCATTGAAATAAATTTATGTAGATTATTACAGTTACAATTATACCCATTCGACTTGAATCACTGGACGACAATGCTACTAGATGAGTGTGAAAGGGCCATAATAAAAAGCCGACCACCTGCTCCGTAGCAGAGCAAAAGGAATCACTTGAAAAATGACCAGCTGGTTTATAATACACAGCGTATTTTTTCCGTGCCCACGTTGTCATAGGGATGGTGCAATTTAATCCATCAAGCGAGGCTGCACGGTGGCGTCCGTGTCGATAAATTGTATGTAATTGCCAACGATTTTAGTTTTATTGTGATCCCCGGACGCCATGAGATTAGATAACGACTTTGAAAAACGTATTGTTTTATTTGCAAAATTTTTGTCTAGACGATATGTGTGAATATTTAAGTTTTCTTGTAGGTTCATGAATATTTAAAGTTCTGGTATAAAAACATTGTTCATCTGGTGTTTCTGAATTGAAGGCGGAAAGGAAATCAAAAAAATACATAAATATAATGGAAATGAAATGTTTGCTTATTATTTATTCAATAAAATTCTAATCAATGAATTAATAAAACTCAATAAAAGATTACTCAATGTTTTGAACATTTATTTGTATGGATCATCTAAAAAAAATATTAAGTACTCGCAGCACCCTGGATGCGTTGCAATACATCGTTTTCTCTTGTTGTAATTTTTCTTTCTTTTACTTTACAAAGAAAGAAAATGACAACGAGAAAGTAATAAAATGTCTATTTGTTTACTCAATATCATCGTTAATCAAACAATGATATACATTCAATTAGATGTCTAATGTAGATGTTTCTGGCTTGTAACCTCTCGCGGGGCATCTTCAGAACACTTTACCAAAGTTTAATGAAAATCTGATAAATGGTTTCGGAACGCATTGAGGAAAAACATACAACCATTGATTTTTATTTAAATAGATTTTGGTAAGTACGGAGTCCTCCGCATTTCATGATTACTGCGATGCGATAGTGGTCACCGGCGATCCGATTTGACAGCGACTGCAACGTTGCAAATAGATTGACGCGACCAGCGGGAGTTGCCGGCCTGGTGTCAATCCGGCTACCAATCTTACTCTCAAGATCGAATGCCATTGGGAATTTGTTCAGAATAAATATATTATCTAGTAGAATAACAAAATAAAAAAATGTACTCGTTAGCGTACATGTACATAAGTGTAATAATATTTTCTGGAACTATCACGAAACCTATTATTATTAGATATTTGCTAATATTACGGGTTATATAAATTTATAATGATATAACAAAAAATATCACACATCAGTTTTCTCTTCTCACCTATAGAAGTTTCAGTGTTATCAATAAAAAATGGAATAAAGACGTTTCTGAATAAAAATAAATATTGCAAATAAAAACAATAGAAATCTTTTATTTTGTATAATTTTTAATATTAATTTATTATTAAATTGGAAGTAACAAAATATTAAAAAACTAATTTTAACAATAAAATGTATAAAATTTTTAATAATAATATAGTCAAATTTAGACCACTCGAATTCTTAACAATCTATTAGTAACATAAGAAAGGTATAATAATATTGACTTACTTAGATATTTATTTAAATCCAACTACACTAGATAATCAAATCAATTTACGTAACAAAATTTATTGAGCGTGCGCTTGTTTTATTAGGACTATCCACATAGTCATCTGCAAATCTCATTGCTTTTCAAATAACAAAACGGGTGTAATGCTTGTAACGATTACAGTTACCGAGAACAATACATCCCTACGACTGCACAAGTGCCACGCAGGTGTGACGCGTGCCGACGCGTGCCGAACACGCGTCTCCCCTGATGTACACTTGCCACAAATATTTGCTTTTAAGGTCATCAAATCCTTTTCGTACTTTATTGCTAAGCTGAAATATCTGTTAAATTTTGATTATAGTTTATGTATAATAATATGCATATATTATAGTTCTAAATTACGTTATTTCTTGTCCATTAATGAATTCAAATCCGTAGAAGTTAGGTAGGCTGTTTCTTATGTTACATGAGGGTATTTTAATAAAATAAATTCTACTTATTGTTTGATAGGACAGATTGGCTCCAAGTTTGTCTTCAATAAAGCATTTTATTTGTGCTAGCCTTTAGGTTAGGTTTAGGTTACGATTACTACATTTAGATTTGGCAAGGGATATGTATTCAAACGTAAAAATAAAAAAATAAAACGAAATGTAGGCGAACTTTTGTCCCGAATCCTTACTATAATATTATAAATGTGAATGTTTGTTTGTACACACATTTTTAGAGGTTTTAGAAAAAACATAGGTTACTTTTA
>DWTU01000858.1:0-14968 GCA_018251515.1 Cecropterus confusis
AAAAAAGTATACATTTTGTCTCAGTATAAAAGGTTGTGAAGGCATACTGACCCTGGCCTCTTCGTCGGCGAGCCTCTTGGTGTCCTCCAGCTGAGTGGTGAGGGACACCTTGATCTTGGAGAGCTGCGACACCTGGGACTCGGCCTCCTCCAGCTGGCGGAGAAGGTCGGAGTTCTCGATGGACAGCTTCTTCTTGGCGGCATCCAGGTCATTGAGGGTGCGGTTGGCCTCATCAGCCTTGCTCTGCACCTCATTGAGCTGGTGCTGCAGCTGCTTGGCGATCTTCTCTTGGGCAGCCTATTTAAAAATAATACAAAAGTAAGTAAAAGGCAAAATGTTCCTCGATAGTGAATTATGCAATTTGTTGTGGTACGAATTTTGCGAAACGCGTCACCCCAAAGTAGTCCACTGCTGCTTTTAGAAATATATTGATGGATCTACTATACAATACTAGGTGTTACTATTTATAACACAATTCTCCATAATGTGTTATACTTACGCGTAGGAATTACTATGGGTTTATATAAATAATGTTTTAAATAGGATTGCATATTCATGTTAAACAATTAAATTCATAAACTAGTAGTATATATATATATAATATATACTATATGATTACCCATGCATATGTAAGTTCAATAGTAGTTAAATTTGTTAGAAAAATGTTTCACACCAAACTTGAATTACGTTTAAGCGGTTTAGCTTCCGTGCAGTATATTATAGGCGAATATTTATTATTTGTTATAGGCTCGGAGATCAGTTTACTGATACGAGGAAAGTGTTTTGAAGTGTTTTTGTTTGAAAATTATTTTTATCATCCTGCATTATTTATAAAAGCTGCGAAGCGATGTCCCACAATTGCAGATGCCAAAACTTTTATCTAACATCTTTTCTATACCTTTTCGTTGGACACATGGTCGAGACCGGCACGAAGGTCATTGACTTCGCTAAAGTATTGAGAGCGCTCTTTCTCAGCCCTGGATAGATAGAATACAATATACAAAATTAAGTATAATCGTGACACTTTTGCAACACCAATCTCGAGGTAGAGATATGGTATCGGGGTAAAATAGGACCGTATGACATGGCGAATGGTAATCACCATCTATTAGGGTCGATCGAATCGAATGTCATGTATGTCGTATAGTGTTTGTAGGTCTACACAGGTAATGAGGAGGTACCATGCAAGGGTCACCCCAGGCGGTATACATGCCTTTACGGGCGACATGTTACCTTTTCCCTCGCGACTTGATCAACAGCCGCACGCGTGTTGTTAAGCTCGTTGTAGCAAGACGCACGGTCATGCTCAGCCCTGAATTTATCGTATAATCAAATAAATATTTTCACAAAAATTGATTCTTAGTGAATTTTCTTGTATACTAGTCATTTTGCTTGTGTTGTTTCATTCTGCATTATTTGTAAAAGTACTCGTATGTTTCTTATATTTTTACTATCACCTAAGTTTAAGTCTTTTAATTAATTCTATTTTATTAATAATTGAGCTACTTACTTAGCCTTGAGCTTGTTGAGCTGGTCGAGCTGCTCACCCATCTCAGCAACAGCATCGTTGTGCTTCTTGCGGAGGTTAGCGAGGGTAGACTCGTGCTGGATGTTGGCCTCCTCGAGGTCACGACGCAGCTTGCTGAGCTCAGCCTCACGCTTCTTGTTGAGCTCGATCTGCGCAGAGGTGGCACCACCGGCCTCCTCAAGACGCTCACCGAGCTCTTCCAGTTCGCGGGCGAGGTCAGCGCGTTGCTTCTCAGCCTTAGCGCGTGCCTGACGTTCGGATTCGACTTCCTCTTCCAGTTCTTCGATGCGGGCTTGCAGTTCCTTGATCTGTTTCTGAGTCTTGCTAACAAGCGATTGTTCGTCCTCGAGCTTGGCGGTGAGAGAAGAGATTTCCTTGTCCTTGCGTTGAACGGTCTGTTCGAGTTCCTTCTTGTTGCGTTCCAGGTCAGCGACGGCCTCCTGAGTAAGCTTGAGGTCGCCTTCAACCTTCCTCCTCTGCTTCTCGACGTCCGCACGGAGTTTCTTCTCGCGCTCGAGCGAGTCCTCAAGCTCGTCCAGGGTCTGCTCGAGCTTCTGCTTAACCTTGTTGAGGTGGTTGACCTTGTCTTCAGCGGCCTGCAACTCCTCAGCGGTCTTCTGGCTGGTCTCGCCCTGCATTTTCTTCTCCTTGTTCAACTTGTTGATGAGTTCATCTTGGTGGGCGATTTCGTCATTCAAGTTGCGGATCTGGTGGTCCTTAGTGGCTTTGTCCTGTTCGGACTTCTGGACGGACAGTTCGAGATCTTCCACATCCTTCTTGAGGCCAGAGATTTCTTGTTCCAGCTTCTTCTTGGCTTGGAAGAGTTGGTTACGAGCATCTTCCTCTTGTGTGAGACGGTCTTGGGTGTCCTACAATAAAACAAACATCGGTAAATATTTAATATTTATCCACTCTATAGTGTTTTATTACAATTTTCTTATCGAATCTGCTTCCTATTCGCCTACATAAAATGTAATAATTATGGTTTGCAATAAAATCTTGAACTCCACAGATGTGCAATTTATTTTTAACCTTCCAAACTGTTTCTCGTGTAAACAAAATCATGTTTATTTAAAGAACCGCGAAAAGCAAAACATGAGGTAAGTTGATTCGTTACACTGTATTGATCTACGTTAATACATTGTGATTGCAACACTAGGTTCCAACTTTAAGTTATTTAAGATTCATATAATATTATATTTAAGCATGAACTAATAATGTTAATAAAATACCCCAGTAAAATTATAAATGAGTAAATTACCTCTCTGAATTTAATTAATGTCACATAAGAATTAATTAATTATTCTTCATTTACTCGTCATACTTTTATTAATGAGACTCATTTGAAACATTTTAGGAAATACAGGAAATCTTTCAAATATTCGGCCCAGGAGTTTCTGGAAGTGATCTGAATACATAAAATAATTTATGTAATAAAGTTTTACTCACCCTGAGTTGGTTCTCGAGGTCAGCCTTTTGCGCCTGGAGCTTAGCGGCGCGCTCCTGAGTCTCAGAAAGAGAACCCTTCTCTCCCTCGAGGCTGGCCAGCAGCTTTTCTTTCTCTTCAAGGAGCTTGGCGTTGAGGGCCTCGGCTTCCTTGCGGAGTTTCTCTTCCTTCTCGAAAGCTTCCTGGGCCTTCTGTGCCTTCTCCTCCAGTTTCTGTAAAATATCCTCACTTTTATCCACACCGTCCCATGTCGACACATGTATAGCCGCCATTGCTAATTTATCACACCATCAAATTAAAAAAGGAATGCAATATTTCGGTCGTTCGTAAGTATAGGATGGGTGGTGCGCGCGCCGCCGACCTCTCCGTTACTGAGCGCCGCTGGAGTTTTCCAGCGGGCGCGTTAATCGCCCCCGCACTCGCTCGATACATTGTGTAAGGAAAAAGTGCGTGGTAGTGAGAGGGGGGAAGAATCCAGAAATGGACGCGGCAGGTGCGGTGGTGTCACGTAACCGCCAGGTGGGCGCGGTCGAATCTATTTGCGTTCTCCTGAATCACGCCTGCTAAGATCGCTGGAATATTTAATGGGTCAGCGCGATCTATCATATCGGAACAGGTGAGAGTGTCGAAGGACTTACCGCCATCTCATCCTCGACGCGAGTGACGTTGAGGAGGGGCTTGACCTTCTGCCACAGTTTCCACCAAGGCCAGGTGCGGAGCTGCAAGTACTTGCGCAAGTTGCGCTGGACAACTTGGAGAGCCAATCTATACAGAGAAAGATAATTTTAAAGTTACTGTAACGTTTCCATGTTTGGTGTGGAACATTAAGGACTCCTATGATCATGATAGTAAAATAAGGTTGACACGAATTGAAAAATATCTTACCTCTGTTCCTGCAGCTTGGTGTAGTCCTTACGGGAGAGGTAACCACGGATGTAGGCCTGGAGCCAAGATACAATCTTGGAGAGCCTGTCATCACGCAACTCTTCCATCTGACCCAGGACACCAGCGCGGAAGAATACCTGCTCAGTATAGTTAGCAATTAAGATAGATATGTCCGTATTTTGATAGAAACAAAAGTTAGGTCTTAAAATATATATAAAGTTACTTTTCATAAATATACATTTACATACTACATAAAGAAGAACAAAATATTTTTTCTATAACACAACATTTAAAACTGGAATACAGAAAATACAAGAATGATACTTAAGAATAATATCACACACAGGTTAAGTAAAACTGAAACAGAATGTTAATATAGGAAGAGTTGTAGAATGAAGGTTGAAATGAAAGATATTTTAAGAAATTCATGCATTTACAGGAACAAGAATTTTGATAGTCGCATGCGTATTGTTCTACCTTAGTCCTTCCCATTCTGAAAGACTCCGAGTCTAAGCCGGTATGTTCGAGAATTTTCTCGGTGGCTTTCTCAGCGGTAATAGGTTCTTTGAGGAGGTTCGGGCACAGAATTTTGTATCTGCGTTAGAGGAGCACACAAAATAAAATAATAATGATATATGTAGGTAACGATAGTGGTAGGTAGGTAAGGTACAAGGGAAACACAACTAAGAGCCTACGTAGCTTGGGCTCTTAAGGGTAAAACAACCTTAGTTTGTAAGGTGTAAGGTATGGTATTTCCACCAGTTCTTAAAGGTGCTATTGAAGCGTTTCAAGCCACACGATCCTCCAGGTGTGTTCGGATCGCTGCTTTCAAACCTATTAAGCTATTCAATCGGATTCTAGACATGCCTTGGTGTGACCGAGACGGTAGGACTCGACATCCAAGCCCGTGGCATCCAGGATAATTTGGGCGATTTTCTTAGGGTCAGATTCCTTTTCCACTGCTTGAGGGGCCAGGATCTTGTAGCTATATTACCAAATGATATGGAACACACGATAAGGGAAAATCAAACAAAAATCAATAAAACATATACGACGTATCTCGTATACGTCAGGATCATAAAAGGGGTGGAAATCAAAGGTTGGAGTAATTGTAACATGAAACATACTTTCATGTTTAAGGTAACTAGTATACTAAAACATGATGTAAACTAAATACTGTAGTCAAAAGTAATTACTACTGGTGCAATAATGAAAAGGAAAACTGAAAGTGGGTAACAAAAACGATTGGATTTCAAATAACTCTATTCTTTAGAGTTTTCGGTATCATTTCTGTAGAACCATGCTAAAATACCATTCTTATGATGGTATATGTTAATTTCTTGCCTTAGTATGACCTATACGATAGCTCTCAGGGTCTAGCCCGACTTCCTCGAGACACTTCCTAGCAGCTTCTTTGGGATCTTTTTCCGCAGTCATGGTGGCAGGTGCAAGAATCATGTAACTGTTCATTGAATAAATTAAATTGATATGTGACTAGAGAAATTAATTAACTTCGTTATCATCCTTAATCTAAAATATATTTTCTTTTAGACCAAACATCATTCCAGTAATAGAAGGTATCGCTGCATGGCTATTTCGGTGACGTCAGCAATAGACAGGTGCTGCGGTACAAGAATAAAACTGCTCCAGTTAACGAATATGCTGAAGTTAAAAGAATTTTGTTTTGACTCATCTACCAAAATAATCCACTTATCTAAATAAACATAATCTTCGGATATGAAAATAAAATCCTAATGTCTTATTAGATGCTTCTGGTTTCTATAATAATGACAGCATGATGTTATCTCGTAAAAATAAAATTTTATGTTGCTGTTTACGAAACGGAGTCTTACCGGAGCTTGAAGTCAGGGTAGACCATCCTGTTGGGGAAACCTTTACGGCAAATACGGATGCCTTCAAGCACACCGTTACAGGTGAGCTGGTGCATTACAAGGTGGGAGTCGATGAGACCTGGTAAACGAGAACATGGTCAGCTATCGAGAAATACGCTCTCGAATTCTAAATATACGATCAACATTAACAAACAGACAGATGATGGAGTCCATTATAGCATTCACACTCATTTTCATACAGCTACTCATGCTCATGTTTTATCGTCATTAGTGTCAAAGTATTTTAATGGCGATACATTCTAGACGGCATGTTTCATGCGTTGGCTGAATCTCCGAAAATTGGAGTCATACTGGAACGTGAATGTTGCACGTTATATTTAGTACGAGCTGAGTAACCCCACTAAATTTACGTCAGTCACTCAACGCCTACACCGTGTACTGAATTTATTTTCTCAGACTCTCGTCGACAGACAATAATGGGCAATACATTTTATGGGTCTTCCTAGATAAAAACTTTATGCATACTTTTAAATTCTGTATTATTTTTAAAACATGATACAAGTTTTTTTTTTCAGAGTTAAACTTACCAGGCTGTTTCAACTCGTTGGGGATGATACAACGTACGAAGTGAGGCTGGGTGGACCTCAGCGTTGTCATCAGGTTGTTAAGTTGTTCCTGTAGTAAGTACGCTTACGGTTTAATATACGTTTTCCACTTAGTTTTGGTTAGTAAATTTGCATTTCTTTCATATTATTTTCGTATAACATAATTTTGAGTTAAATTTTCCAGTCAGTTATTTAAAAAAAAAACAATATACCTATAAAATTCCAACATTTAAAGCGACACACCAATGGAATGATTTTGCAGTATAAATATTTTTGATGAACACGTGAACATTGATTAAGTTACACAAAAGATGGTTAAGAAAAACAAAACACACGGACAAACATTAAGTTTAGTATATTACAGCCATCGGTTTAAGTAACGGCATCCTTATTAACTACTTTCCGGCTATTTGGGTGATAAAATGGTATAGAAGTCAAATTGATGAATCTAATTCGTAATAATGCAGTCGTGGCAAATATTACGAAGGTTAAATTTATTGACACTATAATGAAAGAGGCTTTCGATACCTTGTTTTCTAGATGATTATTAAAAGTTTCTGTATTTCATTTACAGAAATGGTTTAGGCGTAGAGCTACATGTAAGTAGTAATTCTACACCAAATGGGTGAATAAAACAAAATTCATCTACGGTTAAAAACTTTCAAATAAGTACCCTGTAGGCGGAGGAGACAGTAGCGAAACCACCACCCTTCTTACCGCGACCGCCTATGGATGTACATTAACAAGCAACAATTAGTGCAAAGACGATCACAATATTGCGTAAAGACATAGACAAAGGACATATTTGACACGTCGACAATACAACTGCGAGACGCGGCGACATGAGCTCTGCTGCAAAACATACACGGACGTGGACAAACATTGATGTATTAATTCTGAAGCGTAACAGAACTGGTACCTCGAGAGAAACATTATAAAATAAAATAGTTATATATATAAATAAGACGTATAAATAGACAGAAACCGTTTAACTTTTAGAGCATGAGCTGATATAAAAAATAGAGCTTTTTAGGACAATTCTCATAGAGGTGCCAGTCCGTAGTGTGTTGATAGACGTGGACAGTAAGCGACGAGAAGACACAGAAGCAGCTCTCGGACATAGTATTCCAATTTACCCTGTAGAGTGATGACACAGTCTGGAAGGCAGAACCCTTGGCACGTTTGCCTCCAGCGCCTAATTTGTTTAAAAAAATGTGAGAAAGATGAAAATAGACGTACTGGTTGTGGTTGTAATTAATAATATTGGTATCATAATAATTAATGAATTTAATGACAAGTTTGAAGTAATCTATAATGAATGTAATGATTTAACAGTTACCTCATAGTATAGAGGACTATTTGAAATGAATTCAACCAAATTAATCTAGTGGAAGGAATTATTAATTCTATTGAATTTTAATGATTTGTCATGTTTATTAATGTATTCGTTTGTGTGGTGCAAAAAGATTTGTCAAAATATCACTTGTATGTTCACAGAAGGTCTTGGAAGCTCATGAGTATAGTCCTCGCTGGTTCTTTCTTGTTGTTAAGTACTAATAAAAATATTATATTTAATATTGCTGCAATATCCTTAAATTTCAATTAACTAAGTATTTAAAGATTTACAAAAAATGAAAATTTTAATATCGATAGTAAACTATTGCATATACTTTACAAAATTTACTTAAGTTATTTATATTTGAAAATAATATCAATAAAATAATATTTTATATGAGATAACACTTAGAAGGATCAAAATTTTCTCAATTTACTATTACAATTTAACATAAGGCGCTAAAAAGTTACGTACCCTTGCCACCACCGCCGCCACCAGCATCACCAGACTGACCAGGATGATCAGCAAAGATCTCAACCAACAGTTTGTTGGATCCCTTCTTGAATTGGTCGACAACAGTGTCGTTAAGGGGATCCTTGTTCTTCTCAAGCCAACCGGTGATGTTGTAGCCGACCTAGTCATAAAGAAAGATAAAGATAAAATCACTAACAAGATCATGTCATGTTCTACTTTGGCTTTGATGAAAATAAAGGTGAATCTGAGGATGTGAGAACTAAGACCACATAGTCAGTCAGAAGCTGCTTAAGCATCTATTGCAATTGTATTAAAATACCCTGTTAATACTGTAATACAAAATTATGGTATAGAGAATCGTAGTGGACTAAAATATACTGCAACAAACTAGTGTTTGAGTTATATTATGTATAAAAAATACCTTGATACTCGCGCTTGTTTTAAAAGATTTTTTACTTAAAAGCATTTTACTTAAAAACTTTAAAAGAGTATTAGGCATAAAGGAATGATACTTACATTACCGGCGTAGTGACCAATGGCAAAGTGAGCGGCCTGGCAACCAGGCTTGGGGGGTTTGGGCTTCAAGTAAGGAGCAGATTTGCCCAAGTGGTTGTTGTTCAACTTTTCAACGAAGGTCTGGTCAGTGGCTTTCGGGAACATAGACTCTTCCTCAAGGATAGAGAGGATACCCATAGGCTGCAAACGTACCAATGAGATTAAAAAATGAACTTCCATTATGTATGAAGGCGTGCTGCGTGTTTTTATTGAATTCTTGAAACTAAATGTTTCTTAATTTTACAATTAAGCTTTAAAGCGTTTTATGAGTAAAGAACAAAATGTGCAATATTGTGTTAAATTTTGGCCTTTTAAACTTTCCAAACAAAATAAAAAATATCTGTGATAATATTTGCTTTTTATGTGTGTATTTACGTTATGTGTAATGTAATGTTACCTTAATAATACATTATGCATTAAAATTTAAAGCAGCATGCAGTAAGAATGAAATCATGTACAGTGTAGCGAATATATGATTTTACTTGTGCGTGTTTCAAGATTTGGTAGTAAAGCGTGTAAATATTTAATATATATTTAATTCTTTAAAAAATTAAGCATTCTATAATATTAACTAAAAGTTATGAAGGCAAATATATCTCCTAAGTACAGTTGCAAGTGTGGCGTCAAGCGGTGAGTTTAAATCTGTTGAGATCGCGACAGCTTTGTGCAAATTACTCGAACATTTCAGAGCAAATGCGCATATTAATTGAGATAAGCTACTTCTTAAGGTGATATTACCGCGGGGGGAGGGTACAGCCAGTAAAATTTATTTTTGCATTTGCAAGGGTTGACTTAATATTTTCAGCCTGAAGCTTCTTCTATACGCGTCCCTACAGCCTCAAGCTACATATCATATGCCTCTAATACCTTTTCTATCAAATTTATTGTCGGTTGGAGATCCATACCGAAATCTATAAAGGACCATTGGATCCCTTCTCTTTCGTACTCTTCTTGCTCGAGGACGAACATAAAATGATTAAAGTACTGCTGTAACTTTTCGTTGGTAAAGTTAACACAGAGCTGATTAAATCCGTTCACCTTGACCGCGGGGACATGGAAAAGATAATCGAGGTAACGTGTTAAATACTAGAAACCTTTGTCCTGTAGCGTGTGGGTGTATGGGTGACTGTGAGTTTGAAGTTGTGTAGTGTTTGAACTTAAAGATACAGAAAGACAAACAGATAGATAACACTCAAACCACGCATATAGCATTGTCTAGTCCATCGAGGGAAGCGTTTAAATTTTCCAAATATTCCAGATATGAATTAATTTAGACAACTTCACTGGAGGACCATGGCGAGATGCAAGCGTTCACAGCTGCGTTGCCGCCATATACCTTCTCTATAAGGTCAATGCAATTTTGGAGATCCATGCCAAAGTCAATGAAAGTCCACTCGATGCCTTCGCGCTGGTACTCTTCTTGTTCCAGTACGAACATGTGATGGTTAAAGAACTGCTGCAGTTTCTCGTTGGTGAAATTAATGCAGAGTTGTTCAAAACCGTTGAACTGCAGGGAGATAAGTAATGTGGAAGGTTAGGGGTGGCCGGTAATAGATAGGCTACAGATTTTGTTCTGTAGTTTTAACAACCTATCTAGACCTAACAATGAAACTAATTTTCGAGCCGCATCTATCCCCATAGATTTGGCAAGTGCGCCAAACGTTATTCCGTCTGCAGGTGTCCGGCGCCATCGTGCTATACGATTACTCGGTGGACTATTACCTTCTCGATAAGATCGATACAAGCGAGCAAGTCCATTCCAAAATCGATGAAAGCCCAGTTGATGCCCTCCTTCTTGTACTCCTCTTGTTCGAGTACGAACATGTGGTGGTTAAAGAATTGCTGGAGTTTCTCGTTCGTGAAGTTAATGCAGAGTTGCTCGAAACCGTTGTACTTTTATGAACAGTAAACCCAAATTAAATGAATGGGATATAAAATAAGCGTCTACACATAGATTAGTAGTAGGAACGTAATGAAACACAAAACATTAATAAAACCAAATAGGCCAAGTCTGTCGCAGAGCTCCGTACACTCCGTGTACCTTTTCAATAAGATCAATGCAGGCCAGTAAATCCATTCCAAAGTCAATGAATTCCCAGTGAATTCCTTCTTTGGTGTACTCTTCTTGTTCCAACACAAACATATGGTGATTGAAGAATTGTTGGAGTTTCTCGTTTGTGAAGTTAATGCAAAGTTGTTCAAAACCATTGAACTAAGAATACAAAGTAGAATTAATATAAAATAAGTGTAAGAGGCCTACTCTGCCACAGTGATAAGCATGTACTTATCATTATATTATAAATTGCTGAAATTGGTATACATACTTACAATATTTCATTATTAGGTACACATAAAGTATAACATACTAACAATAAATGTAAGTGACATTCTGATAACTTCTAAAGTATATCTGACATCTGATAAATATTTGACATCGTCACCTTAAATTATATTTACTTTTATTATCATAGGCCAATAAAATCACTAGGATTTTAGGGAAAATTTTAGAGGCCTATCATCGGTCATCAATACTTACGTCGAAGATTTCGAAACCAGCAATATCCAGTACACCGATGAAGTGCTGCCTCTTCTGCTTAGTGTCTAGGGTCTCGTTACACTTCTTGACGAGCCACTTGAAGAGACGATCGAACATGCCCTTGCAAAGAGCACCCACGGAGTTGGTCACCTGGTCCTTGTTACGACCCTGGGTGACAAACTCGTTTCCGACCTTGATGCGGGGCTTCAACAAGTTCTTGTACAGGTCAGCGCAGTCGACACCGAGAAGCTTGGCTACTCTCTCACCATCCTGAAAAGTTAACCAGTGTTGTTAGTAATATTTCTTAAGATTTTCATAAGAGAGTTACCATCGAGGGGGACCATTGCATGACATAATTTGGATATATATAATATTATAAATATAAATTTTGGATTTGGTGGAGGGACTTAAGTATTTGACTAATATTACTTGCCTCAGTTCCGTCGGCTTCAGCCTGTTCCTCACGACCCCTCTGCTTGAACTTCATACCACCCATGTGCATGACAGCGGCGGTGATCTTGTAAACGTTGTCCTTTTCTTCTTGAGTGAAGCCCAGAATATCGAAGGCTTTCTATAATATTATGTACAGATTAGAAATTTGCAAAATTAGAAGGATCTTTACGACCGTCGATTATATTACCAGATAAAAAAGAAAAGCTCAAAAGGTCTTTTAAAAAGGAAACAAATTGGAACAAATGATATCTGAAACTTACATTTTGTAATGTTTATAATATTTTCAATCATACTTTCAAAAAACTTTTATATTTATGTAATTACAAAAGCAATAATTTAATGCAATGCAATAGTAATTATAATAATCACTTACCCGTTATATAATAATGATAGAAATTAGTAATAAAGAAGCGTTAAAAAATATGTTGAAGGTGATATAGCGGATGTTGATGCCTATAGTGCAAGAGAGGAAAGGCGGTGTTTTGTATTGGTTTGGATAATTGGGTCTAAGATAAAATCCGATTTCTTGGGCTTTATATTCACTACGGAAAAATGTTTTTTTCTTACAGGAATATAGGTAACATTCGAAGTTTCTCTTCCCATTACAGTTCATTTGAATGGTCAGGGTTCATAAAATCCAATTCGTTCACAACGAATTCTCATCTATGGATTTCAACTATTCAAATAGGGTAACCGGGCATCTCTCTAAGAGTTACACTTACGTCTGTCATTTCGCATTCTTCACCGTCATCGACGTTGGGGATGGTAATCTTACCCTGGGAGACGTTATAGTAATCGTATATGTCGTTGGACAACATACACATTTCTGTTGGTAAATCATATCATTTTATCAAGCGTTTTTCAGATACCTATTAACTAAGGACTAAAAACAGTTCCCTACTGTATCGTGTCGTGTCGTGTAATGTCTGTGAACACAATGTGCGGGGGTGCTCGTGCTGGAGCGGGGACAATTCATTGTACTCGTGTGGTCAAACCTGTGCATAACGCTCACTGGAACTTTTGCAGGGAGCGAGGTAAAATGCATGTCAGAAATTTTGGAGTAACAGAGCCAATACGCGAATATCTGAAGAAGAACGCACGCTCCGTGCGTAAGTTCGTGCGACTTACGACCGTCAGATCAAACTCTTGCTCGTCGTTGACTCCAGGTATCCGCGTTTTCCCCTGACTTATGAGAGGATAGTCCGAGATACGGTTGGTTAACATCGTTACCTCTGCAAACACCAAAAGATCTGACATACACATGCGCAGGCTGAGATTGACTCAGCCTGAGATAAGCAAGCAAGCAGGAAGAGAAGAGACATGATAGAGAAAGATGATTGCATTGAAGAGATGTGAAAAGATCCAGTAGTCATATTCTGGACTCACGTCGGTAAGGTTCATTTCTTCGCCATCGTCTACACCAGGGATTGAGGTCTTGCCTTGAGCAACGATGTGGTAGTCGTTGATGTTATTTGACAAGAGACAGTTCGCTATAAAAACACCAATAAATGTCATGTTTTGTTATTGGTGTGGGTTCATCTATGGGATAAACATGCTAATAAAGTTCGGGGTAAACTATTCTATAACATCTCGTTACTGTTTGAGGCGAGATGCCCTGACCGTTTCTGGTTTATGCAGAATACTGGTCAAGAGGACACAAAACACCGGGAATGCTGTCTGAAGCCTTCGGGCTCTTTGAAGGCTAAACTTACGTCGGTCAATTCACATTCCTCGCCATCGTCTACGTTGGGAATAGTGGTCTTTCCTTGCGATACGATGGTATACTGATATATGTCGTTTGACAGCAAACACATTTCTAAATATTAAAATACAAGTTAATATTCATGGATAGTAAACACAGGGGTATCATTGCAACAAAGTTGTGTTGTGTGTGTGTAAGTGTCCATATTTTATATACATTGTGCCACATAATATTTAATCTGCATAATGCAGGTCTATTGTACAAAAATTATATTTTACAAAGGTCACATAATACTCAAAATAACAATTAAGAAATTTCATCTAATTAAAATAATTATACAAGTTTTAAAAGGAATATAATTGTATATAATATATAATTGTTAAAACTATCTTTATGGTCTGCTTTATCTATTAAACAGTTTAATTGAAGTTTGTGTTAAGTGTATATACGTACCCTTAAGTCCATTGACAGAGCCGGACATCATCTGGTAGAAGATGTGGTAGGAACGTTCCAGGGCTTGCTGGGAGATGACACGGGCCTTCTCAAGCAGATCTGGGAGTAAGAGAATAAATTTGAGTACAGATCATATCACTTGGTAGTTAGTACCTAAATAGTTGGTAAAGTAAAGCATTGAATACAAGGAGAATTTCTAAAGATTTATTACTTACAAGTCTCAATATCGGCACCAGCCAGTTTGCCAGAGGGTCCAAAGTGGATACGGATGAATTTACCCTAGGGAATAAAGATAATAAGATTTATTAATTTGTGTTGCTAATTCATAAAGATAATTTTATTGAAGTTATGCTGTGAAAAATGAATTAACTGGATACTTACGAAACGGGAGGAGTTGTCGTTACGGACGGTCTTGGCGTTACCGAAGGCTTCAAGCACAGGGTTAGTTTGGACGACCTGGTCTTCCAGAGATCCCTTTTTCTCCGCGTTGGGATCCTTCTTCTGCGACGCACCAACAGTGGCGAAGTACGCAATTACCTTCTTCGTGTTCTCAGTCTTTCCGGCACCAGACTCACCGCTGTGAATTTTGAGTAAGTTTTTACCATTCTCGTTCTCACATAACTAATTTTCAGCATAGTGTTAATCATTTTTAATTGTCGTTAATATCAGTTGCCCGCTATTTATCGTAAGGTGTTTATTAAATCTGAGGTGTTGTTGGAAATTTTTGGAACCTTAATTCATGTAGTTTTACTGAAAACACGTTGATCTTTGCTTGATTGAATTACTTAGATGGAATGAGTTAATATCATTAAACCACATTCTACAGCAACAACATGCTTTACATAATTTAACCCAGGTTTTTTCATAACTTTGATATTTCGCGTGACAACCCTCTCTTCTCTAAGTGACTTGACTAGCCTCCCGCCCCTATGTCTCATATATATATATGATGCTTGGGGGCATCCTCCAAGCATCGTATTTCCACATGAGAATTGATGAATATTCTAGGAGTTGCAAAATATTGAATTGCATGACTATGACCATATAAGTATTGCACTATTTATTACCGTCACAAACATGTCACATGGCCATGACGTTTGTCATGGCCATGTGACATGTTGGCACCGTGCACAGATTTGGT
>DWTU01000859.1:0-14966 GCA_018251515.1 Cecropterus confusis
GTTCGAGGCGCTGCGTCAGCTCCTCAGATTGCTGGACGCACTAGGGCTGTGCATCCGCATTAGGGTTACGTAACAAGAGTATAGAACTAGTTATACCAGCCATGTAATTCAAATAATTGAATATAAGAGCATAATTATCTTCAACCGAAGTGCATCAAAGTATCATGTTAATTTAATTTGAGAAACATTGCTATTTAGTAATTCATTTCAGCATTTAGTCATTTGTGAAAACACAATCTTTTGACATGCCTTAGCCGGAATGAAAATGATTCATTCGACTACGTGCAGATTTGCACGTGATGGGAGATCTCAGATCACGCAAGTAAATATGTTTACCTACATGCAGTTACAAAGAATCCAATATAACGGTATGTACTTACTACGAGACTATACGGACGATAACCAATCCTTTCTTCAGTATGTACCACATGTACAAGTACCTATACTCGCGGCAAATTCTATATAGAATGTTTAGTAACAAAGCGTCATCTAGCAACCACTAACAGGCAGGAGAATGAAACGTTTTATTAACTGTTTTTTTTTTACCTACCGTTAACTTTTATATGTTACTTATAAATCATGCGATTTATTTTGTGATTAAGTGAATTTATTGAGTATTGAAACGTATTGCACTTGATATTTAAACCTTAAAATACTTTAAATGAATTTCTGAGGTCCTGATAATGATGCATACATTACATTTTGATCAATAGCTTTACCTACTGAAGTATAATATAACATGAAGAAGCAAGTCACTTACTAGCAAACTGTTGTCGCCGTAAAGATAAATTCATAAGTTGCAAATCCCTTCATGAGATTAAGGTTGTAACATCATAAGTTATACAATGACGATATTGGTAACAAATTTTTGTTTGACCGTTTTTACCATATTATCTTGCAGTTGGTCCTTACTAGTCAATCCACTCTTCTTAATTAAATTACTTCGCGAAAATTTAATGCATACTTTGGTTGAATATAAAATGCATTTGTGTACAAATTAGTGTAAGTTTGTGATAACCCTACATACATTATAATGGTTTGTTTACATTTATTCCAGATCGAATGTGACCCGAGTATAACCCATTGAGTGCCGATACGTATATATACGTATATATTTGCTTTGCAGGAAGCCGGCTACGGATATGTCCGTACGACTTTTACAACAGTTTATATGAAACGTATGTTAGCTGGCCTCCTCGAGTGAATATCTTTTTATAGGTTGGCATCATAAATAAAATAAGTATCCAGAAAAAAATAACTTTATTGACTCTAAACTAAAAAAAATCACAAATATCAAACAGCCTTTAACAGTTTTTGGACGTTTTATAAATCACAATATTTTACATTAAAACCTATTTTTTTATTAGAAAAGTAATTGAAACTACTAATGTAAATAGAAAAGTAACTAATTAGAAACAAAAACGTACATTATTTCTATCGAAACTAAATTAAATCAGTCTTATATATACTCGTATCTTGTCTTATATAGTAACTCAAAAGTAATAATTTCTATCAGTGTCTAGCAATTTTTGGCACTCATAAAACTAAAAAATATATATAAAAGCAGTTTATGACACAAATCTGGGATCTGTGTGATATATTTTGAAGCAATTGAGAATACACAAAGCTGGTTTTTCTGGGCACACAGGGCAAAAATAAGAGGTTTCTTTGCGTTTTTTTTCTTTCGTACAAACTCTACACGGCTTTCCTGGGATTTTCTTTTTTTCGGTGGGAGGTATTTTTTCCAAGAAATGGAAATTATCTGGAGAAACTCGAGACACTTGATTTGCTGGTTGGTTTGATTGAGATGACGTGGAAGCTCGTGAACTTGAAGCCTGTGTATCAGTGTCCGACATTCCAAGTAAATGTGTAATAAAATCCTCCCGAAATTTTAGTAATCTCATCTTAGAAGTGCGATTTTGCTTACGCAGCAGTCTGTGCGCATTTTGCACGTAAACATCAAATACATGCAGAGCCAATTTTTTGTGCCAACGTAATGTCTTTCTTAGACAGGAATAATAAGAGACCATTTGGTCACCTCGGTCAATTCCAGACATGCCTAAATTATAATCAGCTACTATGTTAGGCTTACGTGAAATTTTTCCATTCTGGTTTCTCATGTTTACCATTTCTAGTTTATGTTTGTTTGTAATAACCAAAACGTCACGTTTATCCTTCCACTTACATACAGTTATGTCGCCACACGACTGAAAGGCCAGCTCACCTTTTTTCAGTTTTGCTGAAGTCACTTCCGACGGATTACCTTTACGGTTACTTCGTAATGTACCACAAACATACGTCTTCTTTTGCCCAAGATTCCGTGTTAAATCTACACAGTTGTAATAATTGTCTGCATAAACAACATGACCTTTGCCTACATACCCATCGAGAAGATCAAGAACAACCTCTGTACTGTGCAATGTTCCAGGTTGTGGCTTTTCACTCTTGCCCCTATATACGCGTATTTTCATTACCAAACCAGAAGACTCACATAATTCGTAGAGTTTGATTCCATATTTATGTTTTTTGTTTTTTATGTACTGCCTGAAGATCAATCGTCCTCTCCATAATACCATAGATTCGTCTATGCTTAGATCTCTCTCAGGATAATATGTTTTCGACATCAATGAATTGAATCTTTCTAAGACAGGATTTATTTTATGTAGGCGATTTTTCTTGTTTTGCTCATCATCTTTTGAAAAGTGGAAATATCGTAGCAACAACTGAAATCTGTTTCTACTCATAAGGGATCGAAATAATGGCAAGTTGTATAATTTATCCATGCGCCAGTAGTAAGAAATAACAGGTAATTGAAGAATGCCCATATAAAGTAGCATCCCAATAAACCTCCTCATTTCGTGAGGATTGGTATCTTTCCAATATCTGAAACGCGCATGTTTTTGTAATGGCCCAGTAGTGCGGTTAGCATAGTCATTTGTAGCATCAACTAAAGTTTTGATGAACTCTTCCGAGAAGAATAAGTCTGCTAATGACGCAGGCGTAAAGTTCGCATCAATTTTTATCCCTGACTCACCTACAAACGAAAACTGACGAGGTCTTGAAGACCCGTGTATCCACTGATATTCTGGGTTTTGATCACATGACGGTCCTTCAGCCCCAGGTTCATTTTCATCGTTTGAGATTGAAGAAGATGAACTGCTTTCAGTCTCATTTTCTGGTCGATATTCTTCGCCGGAACCAGAAGAAAAATCACCGTCGTCCTCCCAATCCGATTCTATTGCATGAAGAATTTCTTCGTCTCGAAGGAATTGTCGACGCTGCCGTTGAGAATTACGAGACATCTTCATCGACGACGTGCGGAAATGAGGCGACGTGCACCCTCTATCGCGTGTGCATTACTGCGTAGTACTCTGCGCGTGCGAGTCATGCGACAAATTAGCGGGGTCGCGGGGTAGCGGGGGGCGCGAGTACGCTTGGGTGAGATGTGACGAATGATACATATTTATACGTAGTTGGCACCCGGTGTCATTGGTTATATCTGTGATGCCGCATGTACGTAGTTATGCGTATACGTATTTAACCGTAGCTGGCATCCTGGTATTCAATGGTATTCGCAGGTGCCATATACGAATATATACGTAAAGTGACGAATGTATGGTGGCCACCAACTTGGTGAGTATAAAAAGTTCGGCAGTCAATGGGTTAAACTTGAACACAATATCACACTGCTGGTATAAGTTTTTGTGCTATCGTAATCCAATTGCAAATATTACTACTTAGTTAATGATTATTTAAATGTGTTAAATGAATGGGTAATATTTGTATACTATTTATAAATATTAAACTTATAAGGTGAACTAAATGGCCATTAAGGCCCATTCATAATTATTTAGATATTCGCCTAAAATTACGATATATGCCTCATCCAAAGTGTATTCCACTCGTAACTCTTGCATCCCTCTCAGGACCCCAACTCTTAACTTCAGAAACATGCCGTGTCTTTACAGAATATATGTAAATTGGTAAATGTAATAAATTGCATATATTTATCTGGTAATGGACTCGTAAAATGAAGGGTGGGATACCCCAATAGGGGAGAGCTCGGGCTTACTTTGATAATCTGGACATGGTTTGAGTCATCAAAATTTCGGACCTTCGATCAAAGTAACGGTAATGGTAGTCAATTACCTTCATTTATATTTAGAGTAGTAGCGTTTAAACTTTACCTTTACAGTTATTTGTGAAATTTTTATATTAAATATTATAATTATAAGAAGTAGAAAACTAAAGGTTGCTGAAAATTTAAAGTATGCGTAAGATATTTTCAATTGATATTAGACATGTTCAAATTGTGACTAATGTTTATTTATCAGAGCCAAACTGCTAATATACCAATGCAAATATTATAATAAGAGTGTGTAATAAATCAATGTTTAAAAGTAAGTACCTTAATATTAAAATAAAATTTGTTTGCATTTACTACATAATATACTGTTAAGTAAATAAATTACAAAATAAATAAAGTAAAAGAAATAAGCTGTAACTGAAACCAAATATAGATTCAAATAATAACATTAACTGCTTCGCTTTTATAGTTAATATTGAAGAGGCAACAGGCAAGGACATCATTGGGGTTGCCGAACTCACGCAAGCACGCAAGTTTTACCACTTTAAATAAAATTGCGAGCGATGCACATAAATAACCCTTTACTGTTATGATTCAGATCACTAATCTCGATATGCAATCAAAACATCTATCTCATTCAAGCTCGTAATGCACAAAACTAACCGGGTTTACGACATGCGGGTACGTTCAAACATATTATTATCAACAGTCATCATCGAATAGGGGAATGGGACGGTCAAGTTCGTATCATAAAGGGCATTGACAATAGCAAGATAGGCTCCGATAGGAATTGCATTTGCTGCTTACTCTGAAATGAATATGCAGCATATTCATGAATAGCGAAATCGAAGAGCTGTGTCGTCAATGAAATTTGAACAAAAGAAAAGAAGTTATGAAAAAGTGAAGAATAAGTTGTATGGATAATGAGGATTTAAGACAGAGAAATGTCACTTTGGGTTGGTTACTTCGAAAGATAACGCATTAATTTGAGTTCCAATATAAATGTTTTAGGCTGTAATTTTTCTCTATAAAGCATTTGTTGAGAATGTTTGCTAATCTGAATATGGTACAGAATCATAGTTACGTACATAATGAATCAAAAGCTTCTTAATTTTTACAAAATAAAATATGTATCTAAACGCACATACGAATAATTATTATGAATACATATACCTATTCGCAAACCTCTCTAAAACTCTCAGGGGCATTAAGATCTATGTCCTTAAAGTCTACAAGACTTGATCTGACTACTTCAAAAAAGGTAATTTATATTTTATAGGTGTAACTTTCATGGTAATACTTTGTAAAGATTTTTCGGTTCATGTAGTGGAACAAATGCACATTACACCTGTCGTAATAAATGACTCTGCGGAGCTCACAGAACGAAATATAAAACTGTCAAATGAAACAGGATTTTTACCCTATAAGGGCACCAATTTAGTACACGACACGTCAATAATATAAAAAAGGGGCACATGATCTTTGTCTCCCTTTTGGAAGGTTTGTGAGAGTTGATTTGATCACGAAATTCGTTGTAGGGCGAGAAACAGTTGACTGTTTTATTGAATACTTTGGTACTTCTTGTCCTCTCACCGATTTATTGGTATTTAATTTTTTTTAATTGACATTTTATCACACTGCCCTTTCCTATAACGATAGTGTGATTACCGTAGACACAGCTCTTAGCATTAAATTTCGGGAGTTATCAACTGCTACGGTCGCGATATTGTATCTTCGCAGAAAAAAACTGCTGGTTATATGCTTATGACCTGATATTAATGTTTGCACATTTATTATCTATCTGTTTTTTCTTGCCTGACCACCTACCACTGCGTTGTCATTTTACCAGATTAAAAAAAAATACAGTAGAGCGAACTCAGCAACTGAAATGAGGTATGGCACAGAAATAATGAAGTTTAAAAATTATATCAATTAATTTAGCCGGAGGAAAAAATAACCCTCAACAATGTTGTCTAAAATTCAGAGAAATAGAAAAATATAATAATTGTCATTATTTTGTCGTTTTGGCTGCACGTTAATTTGGGCTAAACGTACAAAACAGGGGAAGGATGACAGCTAAATAACAGCTTTTATAAAGCCATCGTTCGAAAGGAAGCATAGTCGGAAGCGAGTCGGCACGCTCCCATTCATGCTGTGGACAGTAATAATAATGATCCGTCTTCCTGTCGCCGCTTCGAATGTTCCTATCGGAAACATTTCGTCATTGATTTTTCCGCAAATAATATAGTGTCTCCCAATTCGTTTCATTCTGTTTCATTGTTTCGAGTTCCCCATTCGCCCCACGTTCGATGTCGCATGGTTTTGAGTGCATTAGATCCGCTCAAATTCGTACGCCGCTGTCGGTTTCCTGGACGTCGGTCGACACGTGACTCCAAATATAAAAGAGTTCACGCCTGATCGACTCGTCAGAGATGTGAATGGAATTGCCCGTATTGTATAATATTATACTAGAGTGCTACTTTCATTTAGCGAGTGAAAGAACCAATGACGTGATTATGAAATGTTCTAACATGACATTGAAATCGCATTTATAAATTAAATTTGGTTACGCACTGATCAAAGTATACAGTGTTAGTAATAAAATAAAAATTAGTATGTTCACACGTAAAATGATTTAGTTGTAAAGTACCACTCAATGTAAAACAAAATTGAATTGAATAAATCACATCAACCTGCGAAGTGTCTTCAATAATTTATTAAAATTTACATGATATTTAAATCTACAAGTACACTTAATCAACTTTGACAGTTCATGCAAATCTGTTTCGTCCTTTTTATCTTGAGCTCTTTCATTGTCCATAATGTGATTAGGTGAGGGCCCGATAGGACCCTCTTTTGGGAGGGTGCTAAATAAGATGCGACGTTTTCCGCCTTAGGCACCTTTGATAGTACTTTTTAAAGCTGTGTCACGAATTCCGAACCTCTCTTTTATTGGTCGCCATTATGATAATTGCATTAAGGGCCGGCCGCTGCCGATACTTCGTCTTTCGAATTTGTTCTGTTGTTACGGTAAGACGTTTGCCTCTTGAATATTGATCAGCTCATTTGCGAAAATCGCACCTATTGTCTACGTGACAGTTTTCCTCCACCGACTCTCACCAGTACTAAGTTACTTCGGATCAAATTAAATTATACGAAATTAAAAATGTGTTCACGTAATTGGTCTTCTTGTCACATAAAACTTGAACTGGACTTTATAAACGAGCGCCAACCTTTCTGTTTGAATTCACACTAAAAGTAATATTATTGTTAACATTATAATTGTTATCTTAGTACAATATAATAATGTTTATGTCAATCTCGCTTGTATACTCAAAGTAAAATTATTATATTTGGAATGAAATACAATACAAGAAAGATTTTTTGATTAATTTCTACGTCGAAGATAAGTAAATAAATTATAAATGAGGTTCAAAAGTATAAGAAAATTTACCTATAAAAAGTACAATAACTTTTTTATATATTTTTTTTAGCATATTCCTATTATAACAGGATACCTTAGGAATATTTTTTTATAATATAACTGTAAGAGATGCTGGAAGTATCGAATTCAGGGTTTATTCAGCCATCAATTTCGTTCCAACCAGTTAGAAAATTAGAACACAATTGTCAGAGCGTGCAGATTCAATTGTAACAGCTATGAAAACGACGTTGTTAAAATTAAATTCCGTTTGCTTGTTCGCTATGGCTCAAACGTTTTTCATTCGTGAAATAAACAGATTTTATTTATTTAAAACGTTAAAAAAGCTCGGCAACCGCCCGACTGTTTTCATTCACCGATTGTTCCAAGTTTGGACGTGTCCAGCGTAGCCTTTATTGGATTTTTAGCCTGAAATAGACTCGTGTTTCGCACCAAAATTAAAATCTAAGTTTAGTCGACAAATGAAATCCGAGTGTGGATAGTAGACGATACAGTTTTGTTTATTTTGTGATACCGATTCGTTATATCAATTTGCTGGATGAAAATTTTATCGTTCGTTAATATTTTATAAGATATATATGGCATTTAAATATTCACTATAAAACTGAAAATTTACAAATTGCTTATATTTATATTTATATTATATTTGACATTATTAATAAAACTAACCTAAATTTACCTATAATTTATTTCCAATTATTATGAAACATGGATATTATTATATTATTCGAAGGATTGAAATGTTAAATAACACTAGTTAAATAAGTTTCTTATAACATTTAATGTTTGAATTTATAAGAGAGATATAGACAGAGTATTTCTCATTTGTGTAACCACAAACACTGGATTTCTAATATGCTAATTGTAATTGTGGTATCACTCAATCCTTTTTACGAATCGTTAAACCTCTGTTTGTTGAAACTTGCGCGGGCACGGACTAATATCGTCTCGAAATTGGACAAAAACGTTAAAAGGGCTCCTTGATCCCTTTTAAAGCGTTATTTTCTTTTTATATCCAATGAACCGCGAAAATGTGGGCGAGTATAGGCCCGGATTGAGTTAGCGCCATATTGGAACCAAACTGTGAAACATTTTCGATAAAGAAGTACAAAAACAAAGCGAGAGAAACGAGATAATTTTAATACAATTTATTCGAACAATTTTCTTGCTTGTTTCTACTTATGATTTTTAGATTGGAAACAGTCAAATATCGTGAAGTTAAATTAATGCCTGAAAATCTAACATTTGTATCGTAATATAAGAATTGTCGTGGTGTTGTTATATGTATTTTGTCTTCAAAAAAATATCCATACACTTAAAGTTGACAAAAAGGTCAACTACAATGTAAGCTATAAAGTATCAAAAGTTGTTTGTAATTTACAGCCCTCTTTAATAAAAGTAGAAGAACTGTAATCTAGGTTTAAGAACTTTATTATTATATAGGTATACCAATTCATTTCAAGCAAAATTTACGAGTAACTTGTTGCAAATTGAGAGATTAGCGATAAAAAAGTTAAAGTCATATAGAATATACAGTGATCAATAGCAAGAATAGTCAATAAATATATAAAAATAATTAAAGTTAATAAAAATCTTGTTTGGGTACAATACATATGTTTTCTTTCTCTTCAACTTCTGTGAATTAAGAAATCAATCTGTGCATCCCGTAGTAACTAGGTACTACTTTTTAAAATGTATTAAGTTCACTATAATATTAGACTAAAGTCGTGTGGACAAATAGTAACCTAAAGTACGAACCTAATGGGCAATATTTAGTTATATCGATTTTCCTTTTATTTCTTTATTCCTTTTATTAAGAAAAAAATTCTTTAGGTAAGTATTTTAAAATAAAATATTCTGTCATTAGGTGTTTTAGGAAGCTTAAAGTAAGGCAAAGTCAGCATATTTACTCTCCAGCGAATAGTAAACAAATTCTTCAACCAACTAGACGCCATTTCTTCAAATTACTCTTCAAAGATGCAAATAACCCAAAGACAGGTCCAAACTCCATTTCGTTGTTCCTCTTGAGCCGTCTTTGAATGTCCTGATTTCGCTGATAAGTTCAATTTCGAAGGATAAATCTTTACTTAATCTTGTTTGTTTTCATAGAACTGATGGTAAACTTTTGAAAGTTTCCTTGAAATGATTTTATTCGTGTAAAAGGCATAATTTAATCATCTTTTGTGGATTTAAAATAAATTAGTATGAATAGCGATTAATTATAATAATAAGCGTTTTTTTAATACATGAGAAGGACTCAGAAGAAGGGGTTGAAATAAGTTGATAGTAAGAGAAAATAAGCAATTAAGCAATGAGATAACATTAAGAACTTGGTTTAAATAATTTAACCAGAAAAATATGGAATAAGTCATGAAATGCGCACAATCATAAAAACAGAAAAAAACATTTGATCTGTTATCTGATATAGTTCGCAACTTGGAAGATTAGTCCGAACTCAAAAGAAAATTTATAACATCGTAGACAACTTTCGTGTTGTCATAAAAATATTCTGTCTGGCTATCGCAAAACAATAAAGGAAAACAAGAGGGTGAGATAATTTGTGCTTGATTTAATACTAAACTTCTAATGACACAAATACGCAGCTAATAAATATACCAATGCTATTTTCTCAGTGCGGGGGAGCCTGTTAAAATCTTGGCATAAAAGAAGCGACTTCCAATTTAAAAGGCGACGCGAACTTATTATTCCTTATTCCTTCCTATTTTCCTCAACAAGAGAAACTAATCTAAAGAAAATTTTCGAGTCCCTGTGAAGAAAATAAGCTTATAAGGAAGCGCAGTTTGCTCGCACGAATACCGCCTAGGAATAGCGGCAACAAACTTTAAATTAAAGTTTTTCAAGGAAATAAGAAATTTCCCATTCCCATTTAGAACCGTAGTGGTAAATAATTAAGTTTCGGATATAAACACAATTAAGTTCAATTTTTCTTTCAGAAATGTATTGGATCGCTTCTAGTCCGAAGATTCAATTTCTAAGTGGATTAATAGCATGAGTTGTTGATTCAACCTTAATTCTGAGATAAAAATTTTAAATCAATTAATAGAGACCTTTAATGAGTTGAGAACTTACTTATATTTGGGTTCTTTTGTTGAACATTCTTTACTTTTGAGTTCTGAATGCGTAATATTCAAGTCACCAATTTCACTGCTCGGTCGTTTCATATTTTTATTATAAATATAAAATGAGACATTCCACGAAACTTTAACTTTAAACGACTGTACTTTGTACTTATTAATATTGTTACGTTCTCACATTATAAGCAGGTTCATTTCAGCGAATTGTGCTACCTTGTGAGTTCTTTGAACGAACTTCCCTTTGTCTAATGAACTGCGAACAACTTCTGCAGTTTCCACAGGCAACTTTCTTTAATATTATGTATCGTTTGAAAAACTTGGTAGGACTTATACACTTGTGTTTCAGACCTTGAAATTATTACGTATATTGTACTGTGCGAATATAAATGACACATTAATATATCATTTAGAAAATAACGGCATAATATTAAATATATTAAATTTAAAATAATGGTTGCAAATAGAAGTTTTTACAGAGTCTACCAAGTCGTCTTACTTCTAATACTTATTTAGAAATGCAAGTTTTGTACTGCAAGTTTCTAAAATATTTTAACGTTTTTACTTTTTGATCAAAATTTCTAAAACTATACAAACGGTGTAGCAGGTTCAATGCACTAAAGCAATTCAGATTCAATTTTGTTCCTAATTGCAATTTATAGACTTGTACAACCCTCAGTAGAGGAAGTTAAAACTTCGTTAGAAAAAATGCCTAGTTAAAATTATTTAAGTACTCGTGAGCACTCTGCACTCTGACGTTTATATGGGTCTTTATGGAGTACAGAAGACGCTTTACTGCTGTTGGCCGAAACTTATAGTGTATTGGAAAACTATTTTATTCGAATAAATCCATTTTATACGTCTTTATTTACAAACTTCCTATCTTAAGAAGTAGTAGTTTTACACTCATGATCCTTGCTTTTACGTCAAATTACTTCGCCTTCCTTTTTCCCCAGCGATTGATCCCCAGATAAACAGTTTTATGGTAACGGCACCCCATTTCTGAGCGTTGAATTCATTTTAAAAAGCAGTACAATTAAATGGTAGTTAAATCTTACCAGATTTCATCAGCAATTTTTGTTATAAAACGCCTTCTACATTAATAGCCCCACATTAGAATTTTCTCCTGTGTCGTGGGTGCCGTAGACGCACAAAGACGAATACACAAACACCCAGACCCAGAACAGAAATCTAAACTCATCGTTCAGATGTCTGTCTGGTCGAGGATCGAGCCAGGGACCCACTGCGTGTCAGACCGGTATGGTGACCGCTCTACCAAGGGCACCTGCACCTTTAGAATATAAATTCTGTGTTTTTTTTAAAAAGGGATATAACTAGGTCCCATATTAATAGATATTATCTATGTCAAGCGCTAAATCACATACACATTATATCATGTCTTTTTGATACAAAAACTCTTATAAAAAAATACGTGAACAAGTATGTATTTAATTACATTAAAGTCCCACTGTAAGAAATTTTTTATTTAAATTTTCTTGAATTTGATTTCACCAGAAACCCCGTTTAAACTTTCAAGCCATTTTTCTCTACTTCTCACCCGTTGCTGATATGTACCAGCAATATTCACCTTATATTCAGACTTGGTGAATACGAGAAGGTAAGTATTCAATTTGTGCTTTGGTTATAAATGAGTGGCAGTAATCACTTAACAGCAGGTAGACTACATACACGATTTAGTTTTTGCATCTCGATCGCATTTACAGTCACAAAATGAGTTTAATCAAGCTCTGGAAGAGTATTTTAAAATGTTAAAAATATTAATAAAACCACCATGACGATGAATGTATCTATTCATAAAAATCTTGCTGAGTCCTGATTGAGGTAAAACAATAAAGTAGAACCAATATGTTTAATAGCAACTCAATAGAAAGCCGTAATAAAAGTAACGTGAAATTCGAACCGAATCATATCCATGGCCGTTATTCACATCATAACTAATAGAGCAAATGTACAGAGCGCACTTTTCATGCACCGTTGAATGCTATCGGCCGGTAATGTATCTCCCTATTACAGCGGTTCTCAACTTTGATTCAAGACTTGGAAAAGTTATTCTAACGCTATCATATGAACGGATAGGCGAGTAAATTGCTTTTTACTCAGTGTGATATATTTGAAATTTCATATAAACAACAGTTATAGATAAGATGCGACGTATTTGGAACTTTATTATTATTGTAATTTTAGATTTAAACTACATTAGTCTAAGACTATAAGATTATATGTATTAAAGTGACAAACCAGCTTCTACGATATATACAAAAGTATAATTATTAGGTATAGTATATTATACTTATAAATAAATTTCACTGCGTTAAAAAGAACTAATCTAGAATTTTTTAATAATATTTTTCATGAAAGCTCCAATAACTTCACACATTCTACAGACAGTTGAATACCACTGGCATATCACAACATTCTGATATCGTACATTAACTTTAATGGATTGGCCATTTTGTGTTATTGCGCATTTCTATAAATTATTTTGAATATTTATCTATCTGCTTAAGTGATTCATGGTTTTCGCTTTAGGCATATTTTGAATGAATATAACAGCACACAATCCACAACCGCAACCTATGTATTTCAATCAAAAGGATATCACGAACGAGCGTATTTAAATTGTAATATTAGTCCATTTGATGCGGGTGGAACCACGGTCCTCCGGCAGGTGGTGTGGTGGAGAAAGGGTGACGTAGGCACCAGATCAAAAAGTTTCTCAGAACACCATTGTAATGCTGGTAGAGGAAGCCAATTTTCTTCCGCAGACTTAAAGGTTGTAACTGATTAATGATCTTTGGGTCGTTGACAATTCGGATCGCGCAACTCTTACGCGTTACCTTGCGCGTTACTCTTGCGTGCAACGCGCAAGTAGGTATTAGCGTGGCCCTTCCCAAAGATGCGAGCAGTATTCCACGCGGGGTCTTACTTATGCCTTATAAAGCAGAAGGAGTTGCCCTGCAGTGATGCTAACTTGATCTTTACATACAAATGACCCCGAAACTACACGTCACACGCGTTGTCAACTCGAAGGAGCCCAACGCTTTAGTCAATGGCGAGCGAGGCTCCTTGGAACCATGGTGCTTTACTTTATTAGACATAATAAATGCTGAATGCAAAATCCACAGAATAAACTCGATCGAAGTGCGCAGCTGTCAATGAATGCTTATTTACAGACATAAAGATAAATTGAAAAGTAGATGAAAGTATACGAAGTTCTTGTTATCTGTAATTTGGCTTATAGTTGTCCTTTGTGTAATCATTCGGCGATATCTCTTCGGAATTTGTTGGACAACTTTTTGTATTGTTGACAAGTAGTTCGTTATTTTGTTTGTGAAGAGCGAATAGAATTGGAATAAGATCTGTCCAATTTATTACAGTCCGTGAATTTAATTAGACAAGAACCTTTTTTGAAAATATTTAACATCAAAAACTTGTAACGAAACTATCGAACCTATATTATTAGAAATAAAATTATGTAAGTAACGTAACATTATTCATGGAACTAAAAGCAAATAAAATCAATTTTCAGCACATAGGTGCAGATTTGGAATTACAAACTTATCATTAACAATTATTAGAGTAACCGATTGATATTAATCCTTGATAAAAAAAAATCAGTATTTATTTATATTTAAAAAATTCACTTAAAAAGCTTAAGTCATATATTAAATTAACATAGAATATAACCAAAAATGGCTTATAGATAAGAAAGAAAAGCAATTTTAATAAAAACAATTTATAGACATTATGAGTGTTATACAATATGGTTACATTCTCTAGGGAAATTATGTAAATAGATGCGAAACACACTAAATAGCTGTCTTCATATATTATTATATCAATATCATGTTACCCAGATGGCGCAGAATTTAATAAAATGTTTGAGGGATGAAGAAATATGTTTATCTACGAAATGTTTAGAGCATACTCTGTCGGGTTTTGACCTATGATACAGGCCTAAATATACATTTTAGGCATATATAGACATTT
Source organism: Cecropterus confusis (assembly GCA_018251515.1). Taxonomy (NCBI): domain Eukaryota; kingdom Metazoa; phylum Arthropoda; class Insecta; order Lepidoptera; family Hesperiidae; genus Cecropterus; species Cecropterus confusis. The sequence goes on from DWTU01000859.1 coordinate 14,633, forward strand.
TTGGCTTAAAAAATGTGTTCTATATTTGTTTTGTTTCGGTACCAGCCTAATGGATTTTCATGACATAATCTTTTGAGTATTGGGACATTTTTATACTTCGAGTTTACTTTTATGCGTCTCTTGGGTTAAGCCTAGTGTATCACACTCAAAATATTTCATTTTTTATAAGTTCAGGCACTTCTTCTGCACTTTATCCTTACGATCATAATTATATGCAAATGCATATTTCAAGAAACACAGTAATGGATTTTTAGAATATAATCTTTTGAGTATTGGGACATTTTTATACTTCGAGTTTACTTTTATGCGTCTCTTGGGTTAAGCCTAGTGTATC
>DWTU01000860.1:0-14956 GCA_018251515.1 Cecropterus confusis
TCAGATAGAACCCCTGTTCTATATAAAGTTGCTTACAGATGTTCATGGGGGGCAGTAACCACTTACCATCAGGTGGACTGCATGCGCGTTTGCTCTAAAGTGTCTCCAAAAGGATATTTTTTGTTAAGTAATGTTTGTTAAGTCAATTGAGCTTGACCATTGTGTTATCGACGTAATTAGGATTTATTTTTTAAATTTTCGTCAGATATTTAAATTTTGAACTATATAAGCTTCCGCTCAATAAAATAAATCGTTACTTAAAGCCTTTTATAGTAAAGTGGTTATCGCTGAAAGAGTCGCTAAATGACGTCAAAAAATTATTGGACATCCTTGTTAAATGCTACAATCTACCTACTACATACATACATGTGAATATGTTATATAAGGTATATATTGAAACCGATGTGAGCTCTGCTACTTCCTAGCAATGCCTATTCAGGTGTCACTGAATGATTTGGAATAAGTAATTTTGAAGACGCATAATATGAAAGGAATTATCTGTCGCTTTGGGGAAACAAAGCATTTGCGATTGATAAATAAGCACTATGAGGTTTTTGATTTATTAGTTGTTATGACAATTTAGGAATATTAACTATTTTAACGATGAATGTAAAGAAGTAAGGCTATTCGGAGTTTGAATCGTAGACCCGGACATCTGATTTATTGCATTCGTTTGAAATCCTAATAATATCATGAGTAGGAACCTACTTGACGTGAATAATAATCATTAATTAAATGACGAAGGACAACATCGCTTCTTATACATGTAATAGAAATACCAAACGAGCAATGGACAGCATCCATCTGATGTATGTGTTAGCAGCTAATGGACGTCTGTTATTACCCCTGGATATAATTAGAGCCGTACTCAAGGTCGGCTACATATGCGTTGATACACCTCAGAACTAAGTAGAAACCGCTCGTATAAGTGTGTCTTCCTTACCACACTCTTTAAGAAAATATTTATTTATTTAAGAAGGATAGCCTACAAGACAATACAATACACTTACAACTAAGAACTAGATTAGGCTTAAATTAAATGCTGTCTTAATTACAGGCCACCACGGCATGCATCGTGGGCGAGTTTAAATATTTAAACTCGACCACGATGGTATAATTAAGAATAATATAAAAGTCTGGTATGTATACAACATATAAGTATAGTAAAAATATTTAAAAAAAATATTGTAGGATTACAAAAATATATTAATTTTTAATATATTATTAATTGAATGCATTTAATCTTGTTTAGTCAATCAATGTTCGGTAAATGAGTGGTTAATTGAACAACCGTTTTTGTACAATTGTAACCAACTACAACAATGTAGAAAACAATTTGTAATCCAACAGACACACGTACTTAATCCTGAGAAATTAATAACTTTATTTTTCGATTATTTATAAAACTTTTTTTTAATAACCTTTAAATGTTTACTTTGTTGAGTAATTGTTTAAGGAATTGTAGAAATCGGGATAATATTTTTAAATTATTTAATTAAATTATTAAACAAAATCATGTAACCCAATTGCTTAACAATAATACTACAATAGATAATGAAATTAACATTAAAACGGAAGTTAAATATTATAAGGTATGTAAAATATAAGGTGTATCACGTAAATTGGTACGAAGTCCTTGATACCGGTGATTTTCAGCAAAATGTTTTATGCATAATATCTACGTGCGTACAGTTTGTTTACGTTTTCATGTTACCAAGGCCGTGTTGATAAGATTACGGCCATGTAGTAACCACTACTACGCTAGCTACGTCATACCGTTACAATCAGCAGGATTCGCGATTCGTTGTGCACTTTCCGCGTAAATGCAACTTACTGTTGATAAATTACTTTCGCATATATTAACGTGCGTCCACTCGCGTACATATCTGTACGACATAAAGAGTTTTAACGTAACGAACTATACATTTGGGATATATGTAGGTACGTGTCCTTACGTAAAGACACTTCAATATCGGTTTTGTTATTATAGACTTGTAGAGATCAACGAGAAGTATAATTAAAAAAGTTTTGGTAATGTCTTTCAAATCTGTAGGATGTCTCAATTGCTATGTAACAAGGAAATAAAAAAGAAATGCTGTCAATACATTTAGACAGATTATACAGATCGTGTGAAAAATCTACGAGATCCTTGCCGAACTTATTGACTACACAAAACAAAGTAATCAAATATTTAAGGCATGTCCTTAAATGTTTTCAGATCACAAAATTAATCTTTATTATTCCTTCACAATATATTTTATGTAAGTGGGTTCCATCCAAAACGATAAAAACGATTTGATAAAAAGTATTATCAAATAAACCTACGGATAGAGTCAAGCATTGAATAAAAATAGATCTCGTGAGCAAAGACGCATATGAGTTTAATAATGCTAGGCATATAAAAAACTCAGGCATACTATAACATTACTCCATTGTACGAAGAACGTACATTAGCATTATAGAGCAAATTAGAATATGTATTTTAAAGCCGAGAAATACTCCCCACTAATACAAGTTTCAAATTTGTCAAGTAAACGCGAAAGAAAATGCAAACTCCGAAGCTCAGAATTTCACTTCCCATACAAAGTTAAAAGACACACGCAGACAGCTAGCGCGGCACACGACGGCAACTTACATAAAAGTGAGCTGGTGTTTCTTATTCTCGGATTGTTACCAGCGTGGGCGATACATAACTTTAACTTCCGAAGCACACGCTCTGAAATATTTATTCCTGAAACGTAAAGATCGGGAGGGAGGTGGTGGGAGGCGGTTTATCCCGCGGTTTCCTTCCCGCCGTGTTTTACTTCGAGAATGGGAAGTCGCCGCCGACGGGTCGATATTGGCAAAGATAAATCAAATGATAGAAATGTTGTCTTCAAGGAATAACTTAGTCGTGTAGTGGTGGACATTGTAGCTTTATTTACATAATTTTATATATACGTAGTAAAATTTAATATCAATATTTCGTTTATATTTTACTGTTGCCATTCAAAGATGTTGCTTAAAACATATAAATGCTAATAATTATTTAAATGAAAAGATATTATGTACCTACTCTAATTCCATTTTTCGATGCTACTTTGTAAACTAACATAATAGGTTGCTTTAAACTAGGATATATCCCACGATATTAAATTTTGGAATGATACAAAGTTTAGTAATGTATGAATCGAAGATTTGATGATGTTTGACGATAAGTTTGTCTACTTTTTGTAAGTTTAACTCAAGCTTTTTTATAACTAGACCAAGTGATAAAGTTTACAAGCTTAACTAGTAAGTCAAGTTTGTGTGCAGGTTTTAAAAGACAAATCATGACCTTTTTTAAAAAAAACTCTATCTCATAGCGTTGTTAAAAATGCCGCATGGACGTTCTAAATAAAAAAAAAAACACATGTTCGAACAACAATGCATATACGTTACATGCATTCAAATGCATACTCTATAAACTAAACTAAGGTATTTTAACGCCTAGTTATAAGGTGTATGTGGCACATAATCTTTGCCAGTTCCCGACCTCCGGTGGGGGCCCCCCCAACGTTCGATTGTCTGCGGAGGCTGCCCCGCCGGTGCCATCTGATGTGCCGAGAGCACTCCAGATCTGCATAGATCGTTGCCTTCGTTTTTTCCCTATCGAAAAATCAATACTCACTGTTATATATAAATGGAAAGAGACACTCCTCAATGATATCGAAAGCTTATACCGTTTTATGTACCCCATTATCCACTTAATCTTTTGGAGAACAATGGCTGTTAATATTTTTATGTATGTACCTAATGTTTTTTTTACGATAATTTTTCTTGCCATACTCTATACTTTAGGTATTGAAAAGTATGAAGTGAAGGTTCCTCCGAATGTACATAGATCCAGGTCATTTATCCGCAGGCTTCGAAGGTCTCAATGCTACACAAAGACTACATAATGTGAAATGTCTTTTCCCAAAACCGTATCGAGCTTTCCGCCCCTGCCTTTCTCAAGGGGAAAGAGGCTCAAACACCGCGCAATAAAGCCTTCGAATCCAGCAAAACAAATACAACGTACATTCCAATGCTAGATATCATTCGCCCCGCCCACACAGTCGGCATTACGACTGTAAGCGCTCCGATTGGTCGCCGTGAAGCCTTCTCCATTTGGAATTGGTTATTTTTTTTCTACAATTGAAATTAGCACTGTCCGTTTGTTCTGTACGAGTGTTGTACGCATGCGCGGAAAGGCGTCTACGTCACGTAGATTCGTAGACGTAGATACGTTTCGAGGGTTACGAATGTTTTATTGGATTCCTCTCTCTGTTCCCATTCGTATTTCGTTCCGAATGCGGATTTGCGGCCTCATCTCTCGCAGTGCGCAGTCGTCACGTAATATGTAATATACCTTTAACTTCTTTATGTAAAACTACTCGTATTTTACATCTGGATGTTAGTAACCATTTATTGCTCGTTCATCACAAACGTCTTCCCTCTACTGCTTACTTTGTACAATTGCTTCACTTAATCAATACGACTTATATAAGCGTGGGTACCTTTGAAACACTATATTAGTGATTGATTTCATAATATTTTGCTACCAGCCGAAGCACCTGTGCTTCACTACGGGACACAAGAATAGTTTCCATTTTTAAATAGTGCAAAATATCGAAACTATAGCCTATAAGTTGACCAAGAAAATAAGGTATATCCATGCAAAATTTCATGTAAATTGGACCAGTGGTTCCTGCGTGATTAAGTAACAAACGGACACACAAACACACAACATCTCATTTTCATATATTAGTATAGATATAGATAGCATGATATTCTCGCGGAACACCCAGATATCGAGACATTGATCTTAATCTAGATTTCACGCCGGTCTGGCTTTAAATCCTCTATACAATAAGTAACACAAGTCCAATAAAAAGATATTTCGTTATGGAAACTTTATTTAGAAACTTTGGATATGCCTACTTACAAACGATAAAGACCCACGTAGACCATATAAAATACAATACAAAATACTAAACCAAAATACAAATTAAACAACATAATACAATTTTAATATTAACTATATTTAATTGCAAAATGTATCTAGACGTAGATACCTGTTCATAAAATATTCATCACTATGCAATTTAGACTGGGACATTCGTACTACCTATCCACAAATATACACATGCAGCAGCAGACAGTAATGCAGGCAAATTTAATATCCTAAACAATAATGCTACACACACACGCATTAAGCGCGTATGGTCCAAAATATATACGTCGGCATTCGCTTGCAACAACTGCAATAACACATTGGCATCCATAGTAGGCTCTATCCGGAACAATTTCATTTGCGACTGGGCGAGGATAGCGTTGTAATTACAACAACAATCGATAGAGGCGCCACCGTCTGCCGCACGTTTAATCTCGCCGGAATCAAAGGACCGTCGCCTCACACCCACCCTCCAACTCGAAACACCTATCCACTTCTAACGGCAACATCTACACTAGTGCACTCATCCATTGCATATTCCCAACTGCGCGTTTAGCCAAAGATGGCGAAAACCAGAAATGGAATACGTACTGTGAAAAACAATTGTTACAAACTCATCGGGTGGTAAATACTTTGTGTCTCCGGACCTAGATATAGACAGGGATACATTTAGGAGCCTCAGAGCAGATAGTTGCATTTCCAGTCTGTTTAAGTATAACTATTCATGGAGTTTTATTAAAGCTTAACATTGTTTGTCGGTAGTTGCCGCTTTGCAACTGACGTCACTTGTTTCAATATTGTTTTGCAAAATATTACTCTGCTTGTAATTAGTTTCTGCTGCCAGGAGCAAAAAGGAATTGGCTGTTTGTTCGTTATGAAACGAATTTAATGTATTACAAGTATGATGTACACGGATAAAATAGGAAATAAAATGGTATATGTACACTAAAAATATTAATTATATTTACACGAACAAGATTATCTGCCAGAATTTAAGAACATGGGCCCATATTAAAGTCAAGCACAGTCAAGCAGATGGGCAGGTCTTGCTATTTTTATGAAAGCAAAAAAAATGCAATATCATGAAAAAATCTGGTATTTAACTGACTTTGAAAATGGAGATTCGTACTGTGAAATTGCATATTTTTTAAAGTATATAGAAGTAGCAAACGTGCATGTAGTCCTCCTGATAGCAAGTGTCTACTGCCGCCCATTACTGTAATCATCCCAAATTAAATTAGAACCTAAGCCAAGTTCGGTCATAGATGAGATGACTGAGGACTATGTTTAAATGCATCTGATAGGTAAGTACGAGTACCTGAGGACATCCTTGAAACCAGTATAGAGCAGCGCCTAATATTACTGGTATTAGGCAGAAAAAGTGTAAATGGGGATGTCTCTAGGTTCGAACCGCGAAGGGTTCACCTTTAAATTTATTAGTACTTTTTCATTGTTATTTTTGTGTTATGATACATATATACCATATATTGGTGTTGGATAACCTCTTTCCTTTGGGAAGTTGGTTAAAAATGGTAATCTCGTTCAAAATAAGCGTAAAATCTTGTGAAATTTTAAAACATGGAATATAATGCTTGTAGTATAAGCACAACAAAATGTTACCTTTAAAGCGTTTAGTCGTGGCGTAATCCTAATTAAACAGCACACACGATACTGTATAGAAATGGCGCTGAAATTTAATAAAACGGTCCGCTACGCCCATAATTCAGTTTAATATGAACCTGTAATTACTGATTCTTGATACAATTGACTCATGTCAAATTAAACTGCACCGTACGAGGATCAATTGTCTATAATTCGTGTGCAAGCAACGGCTTTTAAAGCATGATTTTAGTGACCAAACAACTCCCTCATTATTCATATCTGTTTTGTAATTAATTTATGTAGCTGTTTTAACTAACTAAACACAACTTAACTAAATCATAAACTATTACAAAATAGTATGAATTTTATAGGAACCCTATTTAGATTATTTCATACTTGAAAATCTCCTATTAAATAAATATTTCGTGGCAAATACCAGTAAATGTGTTTTAGTGGATTTTTTCACATCTAACATGTATTTAACTATATTACCTGGTTTAAGAATTAATATCTCTTGTCCTAGAATACGTAAGTAACATTTGGTTGCTAAATCTTAGTTGTCTATAAAGCTTTTTTAGTTGTTTTCATCATTTGGTTCTCAGTTCAGTTCACTGAGATAAAATTATATTTTTACTTTAACTTATGATATGATACATGCTATGATATTTTAAAATTCAATCAGCTTCTAATCTAAAAATGGAACTACTATTAAGTATGATACTTCACGAAGCGACAGAGTCTAAACCTTAGCGATGAAAACATAATTGGCACTCAGCTCTACTTTCGTCATCGATATTAAGTCAAGATCAACTATTAATAAGAATCATTCTCATAAACGATTTAATACGCAAAACATGATGACTGGGTGATATTTGAAAATTAGTTTTTTTTTAGTTGTCCCTATCATTACAACTTTTAAATTTATAAGCGTTTTATTTGCAAGAAATAATCATGTATGAAATCTGCTCAACAAAAATGTCTTGCTTTAGTCGAAAATCTCACAACACTAGTAATTATAGCTTTGAACATAAGATATTGTATTCAATTATTTTCAGTTTTCAAATAAACAGTGCGTACAAAATATTAAATCTTCAAGAGAGACTTAAAACTACTGTATAAATAATATTAAATTCAGCGCCAAGTTACAAGAGCGACAGCTCGTCACACATGGAGCTAGGCGTGCTCTACATAGAGACATCCACTCCTAGCAGCCCTTTAAACCATAAATTTACTCAAAATTATTACCATAAAAGACTTTCTTAGAAACTCTCCTATTTTGATATAAAATTGATACCCATATTTATGCATATTATATTGCGGTGACAAATGTTTTTAAATAATAACAAGAATAACTTACAATAAGAATACTTTACAATGTTACACCAAAACTATAACTAAAAGAATAAAATAAAAATTCACTTAGAATTAAACATGTTCACATAAGTTAAATTCACATAAGTTAAAACTCTCAATAGTAAGCAAATCTACAACAGAAAGTTCAAAATCAAAACTAATTCATTAATTCGTAGGATTAATTGCGAAATTGTATCGGAATTAATAGAATATATATTGAGTGTTATAACTTTCCCCAATTAGAGAAGTTATGGGCCTCTAACGTCCATCTAATCTACATATTCCCGATATTAGCTACAGATGTTCAATGGCAGATTGGTTAGTTCGAAACTGAAGGTACGTCTATGCCCATATTACTTATAGAATACCAAGCGAGTGTAAGTAATGGCGCAAAATAGTGACGCAGTATTATTGCAGTGGGTGGTGAGGACCCCCCCTTCCAGTACACGTTACCCCCACTTTCCCACCCAAGAGCGACTGAAAAGTCCGCGAGAAAAATAAGATCCGCACGCCGTCCCGCTTATTCTTGGGAAAGCTTTTTGTATATTTTTTGTATATTCTTCGGATGTATAAGTTTGCGTCTGTGTGCGTAAGTAAATACTTGTAGTGTTGGTTCGAATAAAAGCTACGCTCGTTGTGACCTTTTCTGATTAAGTTGCGTAACTTATTTCTAGCTTATTATCAAAATATAGTTATTTAGCTCTATTATATTTCTAAATTTGTCTACAATGGTGATAATGCAATGTTTTTAAGCAACTTAAATAGTTTTTTTTTTTTTTTTTATATATTATTCAACTTAGTTCAATTTAAAAGTAATTTATTTAAAAGTAGCATTAGTCAATCTCGCGTAGCAATTATACAGGGTGCCATATAAAGGTATCGGGCTCGACGCCCGATTAAGCATATTAATCTTGAATTGACACGTATGTTTTTTTTCGTATCAGATTGTTTTCGTCATCTTGTGATCATATCACTCACAATACTTTAAATATTTTCTGTTGCGTCTTATTTTTGTTCCTATTTCGTTTTGAATTAATAATTTTCTTGTATCAGCAATTTGCATTAATTTATAATGCTATCGTGTTTGGAATTACAATAATCGGTAATTCATAATGATACATTTACATTTTTAATCCGTATCTTGAAAACTAATAATTTTAATCAAACTTGCACTGTTCTCTAAGTTGACGCATTTACGTGTTATTTTTAAGCTATAAAAATGGTCAAAGTTCGATTATAGGTTCTGAGATTTCTACAGAAATACGTAGAATAACACTTACGTACCACTAGCATAAATTTGAATATTTTGTTGGAAGCCTTTAAATTTGTAGATCCAATAATATTACGTAGACACACGTATATCTAATTAATAATCTTTTTTTAAGTTGATCAAAACCTGTTTAGAGATTGCAATTATTATGACCTCAGAACCTTACTCTTATTTTATGTTCATTCTCTCCGCAACGTTGCTTCGCTATTCAAGTTCCTCATAATTCAGCACTGTTTGTTGCCTTCCTGGGAGTATTACATTTCCTGACTTAGCAACGTTCTCAATTATTCTAACGTCTATTATTTATATTGCAGTGGAACATTTTTTCCTTCTCCTTTTATTTATATTCTGTTATATTGTTCCTTTATATTCTTATATTATATTTTATGAATGATATATACTCCAATTAACAATATACGCAAAAGCTCCGAAAATGTTATAACAGACATTGAAATTGAACCTGTAAACCTTGTTTGTTTGCCCGTAAAAATAAATAAATTTTAGGAAAGTAATATATTTATCCATATACATATCCGTAAAAATCATATTATATATTATACAGTATACATATATTTTTTCTGTAGACTACATTTCTTACTACTTTTTACGAGCTAGGATTGCAGATAATATTTAGATGTTAGTTAATAAAAATAATTTTAATTACTTTCCCTTTTTTGTTATAATTTTGACTTAGTCAACGATAGGAACAGAACGTGGTGGTTTTCAGGTATTGCTCCTGTATTATTTGATGATTTTACCAATATGAATGACCATTTACCAGTTTTTTCAGTAATTTCATACATAAATGGAAGAACACAACAAAGCAAATTAGTATTATTTAATCATTTAAGCAATTATCGAATGCATACTTTCATCCACTCACGGCGACCTACAACATTCTCGTTTTGGCAAAATCAACCTAAATTTTGATGAAAAGATACCGAAATGAAGTCTGCATTTTAATAAACATGTTGTAACGTCCCCAGGCTATGAGATAGGCAAACGACTCACTAGTTCTTCACTAAGAACGATAATATAGAACTGAATCTTTGAGATCCGCTTGATAAAAGAAATGCTTATTTTTACAAGATTTATCATGTATTTATTTGTACGGCTTTTATGTCCCGTTTAATATTTACAAGGAATACATTTTCTTAGTGTTATCTTCGCTATTCAAAAACAGTAGTACAAAACGATTAGTAACGATTATGCAGTAACTTAAGAAATTTAAATTCAGTTTTAAAATTTGTAAAAATATGTACAAATTTTTTTCATTCATAATTTTAAATGTAAAATAGTTAGCGCGGAAAACTGTATTTGCAGATTATACTCTTACAACGCCCTCTGGTATGAAAACGGTGAACCACGAACGAGTAGACAAGGCCGCGAAGCTTTCCAATACTTTTCGTTCGCTGCGGCACGTAGTTACGCGTCCTGAAAAGTGTAGATGGCGGAAGAATCGTTTTCAATAACAATATAATTATAAAGAATATGATATAAGTACAAAAGATATGTTAGCCTAAAAAAAATTGATTTTATGCCAACATTTTGCTAATCATTTCAAATTATTACACTTTTATGTAGTTTAGGATATGGAATGCCAAAAATGTCAGGCATAAAAAGTTTAATGCATTATTGGATTTTCTGATTACACTCGTATGTAGGTTCCCGCTTAGACATATGCATAAAAATGAAGCATCTTTTTCTAAGCCTACGACAACATGACCTTAATCATAACCTGCCTTAAGGTCTGGGCCATTGTGACATCAATACGAAACCAATTTGGCTGGCGGCGCCTAAACAGATTATTGCAGCGTTTAGGGTTGCCACCTTCTTTGGAAGAACAATAGTGTGACTTACAATGAAATCGCAACAATCATAATAAATATGTGCTATATTCATTTTTCTAAGTTTTGTCATGACCTTTTTTCGCCAACTTCCTAAAATATAGCTAGCTACGACATGCTTTATATTTTTCTGACAAGCATTTTTTATCCTTATTAAAGTTTGTATTACCATTTAAAATATTACATGTTTCGTATATGTAAAGTTGCCTTAAATATAGATTTTTGATGTCATTTTTCCGCCGCTAGCCAAGACGACTTTCTTTATAATTATATTGAGGCTATTAAAACATATTACGACGCTAAAATGTATTGGACGGGTGGCAACCCTAACATCGTCCGACTCTTTTCCACAGACGGATGCGGTGTACAAGCACGACAAAGAAAGCGTACCAATTTTATATTTGGGTTGTAATATCTAAAGGGCAACGCACTGACTAACTGGTTGGGAGAGGACGAAAGTACAATTTTTTGCAACAATTTAAATGAAAGATCGTCGGTCTTAAACTGATACCAATTTGTACGTAATAAGTAATTTAATTCTAATTAAACAATGTCTTATATGTGTTACTGAATAGCAATAGCTAAACATTAATTTAATATTACAGACACTTAAATAAACCCATTTAAGATCTGTTAACGTCGTTGTACAGAACATACAATAACCTTTTTTATCTATAAATAATGATTTATGGCATTGATTTGAACGGTATTTCTTATCTTTAAAATTCAAGGAAAAATAACAAAAACGGGTAGATATCGGTACTAAATTGCAAATCCTAATTAAATTACCAACTTTACCACAAAATATACTTATATATAATTATTCACCTGTCTAAATATACAATGTATGTTAGATAGAATATATTAAATTTTATTAGCCTGAGCTGTGGCCTGGGAGACAGTTCCTTCCCAATTCTATTGTTACAATTACGCCTTTATGCACACAATAAAAATAAAAATATATTAATAGATATATTATGTTTAAATTTAAAGGAAATACTCTTCTTGGTTTATCTTCGGAGGCACCACCGCTGCGCCTATTTCTGCCTTATAACATTACAACCATTGTACTTTGCTATGTTCTAGTTGGAAGGGTTTAGTAAAGATACAATTTTCTAAGGCGTCCAAAGTCCTCAGGGGTGCAATTACCATCCTACCTCAAGCAATACGAGAATTCGATCTGGTCTGGATTATATACATAATAACCGTTGGCTGTAGCCACCACCAAATGCACTGCAAGGTCACTTGCGTCTGAGAAAAAACAATAATACTAGCAATAGTTATCCCAAACTTTCTTTATTTTTTATTTTGACCACCCACGTGGCGGAGCGGTCACCATACCGCTCTGACACGCAGTGGGTCCCGGGTTCGATTCCCGGCCAGACAGACATCTGAATGATGAGTTTAGATTTCTGTTCTGGGTCTGGGTGTTTGTGTATTCGTCTTTGTGTGTCCATGGCATCCACGCAGGAGAAAATCCTACTGTGGGGCTATAAGTGTAGAAAGCGTTTATGTTTATTTTCTCAGATAAAAAAAACTTCACATCTATGCACTCTCGATTGCATCAGCGTCAGCGCAAGGTCGACTACTTTCTCTATTACTAATGATTTTTAGTATCTACTGTAAAAAATGGTACTTTGTTTAGATGTACGCCTTTACAACCAGTTTCAATCGAATATTAGCTTTATTCTAAACTTTCACTTCCCGATTACACCATAGAATATCTAAGGTCATCATCCGGGCTGACCGATGATAGGGTTCAGATCCATAGGTATGTCTGTATGTATTCATGTACGAGTAATCCCAGAAATTAATAACATCAGACATATAAAATATTAAAGAGAGATATATTATGAGGCTAAACTACACATATTGTCAATAAAAAAAGTTATATTAATAATAATATTTATTTTGACTATATGAGAACTTTGGGTTTTATTTAACGCCATTGCACAATTTATGCGTAATTTCCTAAACTATAGTGTTTTACACGCTTTTTATTAGTTTCAATCTATAAAATATGTTCTAATGTTGCATCCCGTATTTTTTCGTAACGGATACGAATTTCTCCAAATAACTAAATGATGTTTGGGAAAATAAATTAACGAAAAAAATATAAAATTTTCTTATTAACTGAAAAAAAGGATACAACTGATTGAACATTTTAACAATAGCAGATTACTTACCGAGTTTGATTCTCGACGGTAATCACTGGAACCATTTAGCTGTAATACACAATTACACATTTACTAAAATAACATCATTAAAAAAACCGGCACGGCCACCCATATTAAATTCATAGCCTACATATAATATTCATTTGATTGAAGCGATATATTCAAATTTTAAGTGTGTTATAAAAGGGCAATAATGTTAGTAAATAATGAGTAATAAATACAAGCAGATTACTGCGAATAAAATAAATGCCCAAACTCGAACCTTTCTCCGTCGGGGTGTTGAACCCGCGCGGGGTGACATTGCTGCTCCATACTCTTTCTTACCAAATGTTTTGATACTTGAAAGGTATTTTTGTGATTTGATAAACAATTTTCCAACATGTTAACATTTAGGAAGTTTTTGTTAACATCTACTTTCTGTCGCATACCTACTGATATTTGTGCGAAGTTGAAACTCTGCATGACGTATTTGTCTATCTGCATAACGTATTTTTTTATTGGTCGGAGTAGCAAACGAGCATGCAGTCCACCTGATGGTAAGTGGTAACTGCCGCCCAAGGACATCTGCGAGCAACTTCATATAGAACAGGGGTCTCATCTGAAGTTGATCACAGATGCGTTGCTACTCCTGAGGACTAAGATGATCGCCTCATGTATATGTGAGCCGGCAACCACACCCTTCCAACGAAACGCAAGAACTGCTTCACGCTAGAAATAGGTGTGGCGGTGGTACCTCCCCGGTCGAACTACTTTGGTTCTACCACCTGGTAAATTTGCTAAATAGTTGTACAACTATGGACCGGCAGTCGTGTCTTGCCTCGACTAAACAAGCGATCCACGACTATTCAGACGACCGATCAATAGGCGAACCTTAAAAACTAGTACATCAGTCAGTAACGACTGGATTGACTGTACGCGCTTTAACGTCGACTAAACTGTTTGATCATGAAATAATACAAGTCAACTCAACTAAACTATTTGGTCCACATAACAATTATATGTATATGCGCTCGGCCCTACAACGCAACGTGCTTTATTGACCTGTATTTTTACGTCATATCTATTCATGTCTGACGCAATTTTGTATATATACTGAATGAATAATTTTAAATAACACTGATAGAATTGGTATTTTTTATAATACTGAAGAAGCAAACGATAATGCGGTCTGCATTTTACCGGAAAGTAATCGGCTACTGCTGCTCATAGACATTTGTAACTATGCAGAACAGGAGTTCCACTTGAAGTCGATCACAGATGAGCATCTTAGGCCTAAAATGTTCGCATCATAAGTCAGTGAGCTGGCATCAACATCAGTCAAACTATATACTGGTTCTACTACCTTTCCAAGATGACTTGATGAGCTAAAAACAACGTCAGTAACCGCTGAATTCAGATGTCTCAAGACTTAAATAATGCAGGTTAGGGGAGGCCTATGTCTTTCAGGACTATCAGATTACGTAAGTACTTTTTATCAGATTGAAGTAGCAAACGAGCACGCTTTCCATCTGATGGTAAGTGATGGCTGCCACCCATGAACATCTGTAAGCAACTTATATAGAACAGGGTTTCTATCTGATGTTCATTGCATTCCTACTCCCGAGGACTAAGATGGTAACCTAATATGAAAGTGAGCCGGCAACCACAACCATCCACAAAAACTCAAGAACTGCTTCACGCTAGAAATAGTTATGATGGTGGTACCACCGCAGTCGAACTACACTGGTTCTACCACCTGGTAAATTATATAAGT
>DWTU01000861.1:0-14954 GCA_018251515.1 Cecropterus confusis
GAGTGTCTGAAACTAAAACAAAATTCAATTTGTATTGTCTTGTATATATATAATATAATATAATATAAAAAATATATATATGTATATATTAACAAAATATTACTTATATTTTTTATAAACATTTTTAAAATTAATTATTTTTTTTAGGTTTTCTTGTACTTAAGGGGACATTTTCTATATATATCATGTTATACTAAGCATGTTAGTAAAAGAAAAAGTGATAAGGATTGTCATAATCCAATGGTTGACTGTTTGTCTTTGATTTTATACCATAGCCGCATTCTATAACATCTGTAAAAAGACAGAGTGGCGCGAATGCAGTAGGGGTGGGAGATTAGTATAACTTTCTTTTACGGACTCAAATTGATCAAACAGACACAGCATAAATTATTTCAATCTGTGGTGTCAGCTCATAGAGAGGAACAGCCAAATGGTTGAAACCCCGTTTCTCAATGCACAGCCTAAGGCTCGAATTCCAGGCTCGAACATCTGATTTTTCTAAAAATGTTATGCATGTTGAAATTAATCATCTCAGTGATAAATAATTTTTAATACGCACATCATTTACATTGAATAAAAGGATTGTGAGTGAAACTAAACACATGAGAGTTCTCTAAAAAAGGTCCTCAAAAGTATGTGATGTCTACCAATTCGAACTAGGTCAGGACAGTGGACTACAGCCTAAAAACTTTCTTATTTTGAGAGGACACAAGCCCAGAATTGGGACAATAATAGGTTGATTATGTTCCTCATACTCTAAAAGAAAAGACAAAACTTTCAATTTCGATTTTCTTTCGGTTTTACACTTACTCATCTCATCAGTCATGTCCATTTTAGCACTAGCATGCTTGAAAGCCTCCATATCCTTGGCTATTTGTTGTGTATTCATTATCTTGTTCATTGTGCCCATAGTTTTGGCTGTGGTACCCATTGCTCCCGCTATTGCTATGTTGGCGCCCATTGCCTTATTGTGAATTTGTACACTTGATATCTGTAATAAATTTTACACAATCAAGTTAAACTCTCAAAGAAGGAAGATCCACACTTTACTGTAGATAACAGTTTCTTTTTTACACCTCTATATGTATTAGGGGTGTAAGAATATTGTTCTAATCGAATCAAATTAAATATTTTGAATTATTCAAACTTTTTTCGAATTATTGGAATTTGATTTTGAAATTGAATTATGCACACACTACGTATATCTTACACTGGGAATAAAAGGTATTTAATGCAAAAATTGCATTTTATGGAAATGACAAAAAACTTCTTGAATTTTGGAGAGTTTCTTAAAGCAGTTAGTTATTAAATTTAAGTACCTTTGTCTATTTGTAGAAATTTTAGGTTCAGTTCAAAACGCCCGGTTTTGACTGAGAAAAGCTCATACAGTTTTAACTGGTCACTATAGCATAAGAAACATAGATAATACAATCAAGTCCAAATTGAACTGATGTCATACCTTAATTATTACATATTTACTAGTATTGTATGTTTTTAGTAATATAGAACTGATTTGAAAGATGCTAGAATGTAGCATGTGCATGTATAGTGCCTCTCATCTAGGCAGAATTTTGGCCACAAAATCCAAATTAAAAAGAATTATAAGTATATAATTATTATTTCTTACCTTACTGTTAGCTGCATAAATTCGAGTTTTTTGTTTCCTTAATTGTACTAACTGCTTTGCCAATATCTTACAACCTTCATTATTACCTTCTTTTGCCATTTTCTTAATTTCCATCTCCTGCAACGACAAAGGTCATAGACCATTTTAACACTAAACAACATGAAATTATACTAGTTTGCTTATTAAACACGCACTTTTCGATTTTTATTATATTTTAGCAATTAAGTAAAGAATGAGTTAATACCAATTTCTTTTCCTCCCTTTCTAAGGCTGCTTTATCACGATCTAAATCTCTACCAGCCTTACGTAGCTCCCGGTCATTTTGTCTTTGTTGTTCTGTAATACACAACACACAAGAAATGTAAAATATGATTATAAAACTCATCTATTGCCACCTAAACAATGTAATAAAACAAAATGAGTCACCTTTTACAGTAGGAGCCTTCTTGAAGAAATTCATTTTTATTAACTTTTTCTTGTGTAATATGTTGCAAGTTAATCAAAAATAAACACACACATTAAATATATAAGTTGTATTCTTTGTAAAGACGCAAAATGTGTTTTATATTATGTATTTTCAATTATTTTTGTAGCAAAGTTTGCAAGTTTACAAAATCTTCGAAAATTGGTAGTGACAGTGACATCTGAAATTGACAATCACAAAACTATTGTAACTGTCAATACTGACTCGTCAAATATAGTTTTTATGCCTTAGCATCTTACTTTTTAGCTAATAATACTCTCAATTACATTCAGGGATAATAAACGAATGAATAAATAATTAATTAATAGTTACTCATTAAACGGGTATCATTTTTTGAAAGCATCATAAAACCTAAGATAATAATAGAAACCTAACATTTTTGAATTTTGTTTTTTACTAAATTGTTTATAACTTTTGGAATTTTCTGTCCCGAAAATGGTCTATGTTTTATAAATTTCTAGATGCTTTTCTGTAACGAATAACACGTCAACCTTATTTTTCCGAGACTGCGAGAGTTGGAAAAATGACACTTTTTGACTAGAGTACAACTAACTTTTGGTAAACCCATACTAGATTGACAGTTAGATTACCCTTAGATAACACTATTGTTCAAATGGGATACGTGTTTTCTGTATTAGGCCAAAAATATTGCAACCAATCACGCATAAAACTTTACCAAAATAAAGTCAGTGCTATCATATTATGTAATGTACTAACCCTAACCCCATAGATAATACACTATATACTGGTACCTAACCCAGAGCGGGCAAAGATGTGAGCCTAATATTAACAAGTAATTTTTGAACTTATTAGGTTATTTAGCAGCCATGAACAGCATTGTTGAGTTTTGTAGTTTATTCATTTTGTATAATAGAAAAATATTAAAATAATAATATAACAGAAAGTACTGTGCTTACTTTCTGTTATATTATGGATACTGCTAATGAATAGTAAGGTTGAAATAAAAAACCTTTAACATCCATTGAAACACTTTTATTTTCGAGAGAAAATTCCAAATATTTCCGGTTCAAGTCACTTCATTTTTATTAGATATCCGTAGAACAATTATAAAATATAGAAAATAATGGTACATAATACTCTGTAAATAAAGTATCTGATGATTAAACAAAGTATAGAATATTTGTGACGTTCGTGGAATAGGTACAAAAATACAGGTATGCATTAAAAATAAAAAGTGAACAATAAATTACATGCAAATGACTTGTAAGTACACAAAACACAAGTAACTAACACGAAAGACAAGACGAGACGAACATTGTTCCAATAAATAAATGTAAAATACATCGTCTAATTTGTAAAATCTTTATCAAACTGTTTACAAAATTATTGCAATGTTTATCGAATCGGACGGACGGACCAAGACTATATGAAAACGTTAAAAAACTATCATTATGCCTATTAACGACGGTCCTCTCCAAATAGTTTCACTGGAGTTGCAGCACTTAAAATTAAATTGATTATTATGGATACGTAGAAGAATACGGAGATTCACCAAGACCAGTTAGGTTGAAAGGGTTTAAATTCCCATTTGTCTGGAAGAACTTCGTGTGTGTCATTGCTAAAGGCACTCTCAGACCACTGGAACGGTTTGACGACATCTCTATTCAGTTCATCCAAGGTTTCTTGCTTCGCTTCTTCCTGTTGATGCCTCACCAGATCCCTAATTTCCATACCATCGATGGACGGTACATCGTCAAACTGGTCGGTGTAAGTGGATACTAGGTTCCCTCTATTTAGTGGCATGTTGGAGGTGTTGAGCGTTTTCGATTCCATGTACGGTGGACTTGAAATACCAACGAATTCCATAGATATGTTGTTAAGAGAACCTGTAAAGATATTTTTATTATAATTTATTGCAATATGACGGTTTGTTTTTATTTGGATCAAATGAAATCATGATAATTTACTTTAATCATTAAGTCTTATTTACGATTACACGTATTTACATAAGAATCATGCGTCATTTCTATTTACGGTAGATATCACGGACGTAGGCACGAATAGATGCAGATTTTCAAAGATAAAATATTTATCGTCATTACGGCAGTTACACGTTTTGTAACAATTTTAAAAAGACAAGGTTAAGATATATTTCTAATAATTCTTCTCTTTTTATTTCTCTATATTCATAAGAGTATAATAATTCCTATTTTTGCCGTAAAACTGTTATAATATATACCAGTATTGAAATGCCGATTACAGTTCTATCTTACTGCAGATCCGTCTATCTCACTGCAAAATTCTTTGTACACACACACTATAAACTACAAACACTATAAGTGTAACTATCTGATTCCATGTTACATATCTATCAATACAGTTATACTCTGATCTAAAGAATGTGGTGGGAAGATTAAAAATTTCATAAAGTATTTTGAATAAATCAAGTAAAAATCTTGCCGTGTATTAGAACAGGGCGATAGAACAAACTTAAAAATGCCATAAAAGCTTTTAAAAGATTCTTACCGCTGACAACCTTAGTATCAATAACTCCGTACGCCTCTTTGCCATGTTTGACGAGATCACCTCTGACACCAAGAACGGACAAGTAGCCTGCTTCTCTGTAAATACATTCCTGACCCGTACAATCCTCGGTCTCGTTATTAGCTCTGTATATTGCTGTGATGTTGTTCATCCTCATCAGTTCAATGATGCTTTCGAGTGACGTAGCGTTCTTGTACCCGCGTTTGAACAGTATGGCTCTGGGTGATTCCGATTCTGAGAACACATTCCCGTATAACTCTTCCATTTTCGTGACGTGTGTAAGTTCGGCTATGTCCTGTAATTTAAATATGATAATAAGTCTCAAATATGATATTAAGATCTTTTTGCACTGAATCACCAACTACATATCTAAGGATTTGTATTGATAATTTTTGCCTCGTAAATTGAAAACGAATATGGTTGGACCGCGGAGGCACCCCCACTACATTTTTTGTTTCTATCGCAAATCGGTGTTTGCGTTTTAGTAGAAAGGTGTGGTTCTCGGTTCACTTTTATATGATGCGGACATATTAGTCCTCGGTAGTAGTAACGCATGTGCCTTCAGATAGAATCTCTGTTTTATGTAGAGTTGGATACAGACTTCCATGGGCGGCAGTGATCACTTACCATCATGTGGATTGCATGTATATTACTTAAATCTTATAAAATTAATGAAAAAATAAACGTACTTAATTACTTAGTCTAAGATAACTTTGACGGGAGATACAATAAAAAATATTGTACCTACTTGTTTTACATCATTCGATTATGTGAAAAAATAATTACGAATATCGCTTATATTCCTAGTCAACTTTGCACATCGTATTCATTCGTTCATAAAGGATTATAATTATGTATGTCCCGGTCAGTGAAGGTCATCTTGTCTAAGGTAATTTCCTACTCAATATACACACATAGGTACATAGATTTAACTGTGTAGGAAAACATCGTGAGAAAATCTACATGACTGAAAGTTTAACAAAGTTCTAAAAGGTGTGTAAAGTCTATCAATACCCACTTGGCCAACGTATTATGGCCCGAACCGTTCTCAATATGAGAAGAGCTCGACGGTAGAACAAAAAGGGATTGGTGATAAGAAACAGATCTATCTTACTTTAAAGAAAGGTAATCCATAAGTAGCCCAATACGTTTTCTCCAGGAAGGCGTCAGAGAGGTCAGCGGAGTGGGTCCGGCCTGGGACCTGCTCGATCAACCATAACAGTCCTTTCGCACGGCCGTTGCCAGCGCGGTGAACTATCGTGTGTTTTATATCAGATTCCCTGAAACAAAAGATATATTTAGTTTAGAATAACTGGTTTTTAGTTTACTTTTTACAATTTTCACAATTACATAATCCATCCATCTATCAGCCTTTCGAAGTCCACTGCTGGACATAAGCCTCCCCTAGATGGCGCCACTCGAACCGGTCCCGTACCTTCTGAATCCAACTATTTCCCGCTGTCGTCTTCAGGTCATCGGTCATCTACCTGATTGAGGGGCGACCTGTTCTCCTTTTGCCTAAACGTGGTCGTCACTCGAGAACCTTTCTCCCCCATCGGTTATCGGTCCTTCGAACGTAGCCGACCCATTGCCAATTACATAATAAAAGTAGGAAACGAGCATGCAGCCCTTTAATGCTAAGTGACCACTGTTGCTCATAAACAACTATAATAAATTCTGGATTCTACCTGAGGTGGTTACCTGTGTGTGTTGCTGCATGGGCACATACTCATAAATTGCAATACCTCGTATAAGTTCTTTACACAACAGCAAAATTATTGCTGTTATTAGGTAATAAAAGATGCGACGCGAAGGAAGATTGGACCATAAAAGTTCTACCATTTTGAAACTTATACCTTATATTAAACCTTCATTTGAAAATTTTGGAGTAATCTGTATTAAGATCATTTCTTATCAATACTACAATTATCAGATCTTATCAATACTACAATTATCAGAAGTTAGCTACACTTTAAGTTATGGGCGTACCTATATACAAGGAGGGGATCAAACTAAATCCAACCCCCCCTTTCGTGATATACAAAAAATATCTGCAACATTTAAGCTCCGGGAAAATATAAATTTAAATTGCCTGATATTTATAAATAAAACACACAATTCATATCTTTGAGTAATTAAACCCGAGATCACGCGTGGACCTACACGAGTCACAGTAAATATAATTAAAACAAAAGCATTATTCAATTTTACCTTACCATTCAAATGTCATATCTAACGTGAACGCTCAGTGCATCATAATCAGGGATGTTATGGATATGAAATTTCGGATCTGGATACGTATATGGGATAATATTATACCAACTTCTACAAAACGCAAAGATTGCAAAGGGTGGGACATATAAAGAAAATGGATGGTCTAATACCGTGACTTCTCTTTATATATATGCATATATCCCCAGTCATATGCAGTCAAAATCACCAATGACTGGGGATGACCTAGGAAGCGCTGGAAGAACTTTGTGGAAGAAGATCTCAAGGCCATAGGCAGGAAAACAGCTTGGAAGTGGGAAGTTATGAATAGAGCGAGGTGGAGGGATATTGTTGAGGAGGCAAAGACCCGCAGAGGGTTGTAGCGCGATACGGTTACGGATATGTTGGATTATCCGTTAGTTTCAAATAGTTTCGCTTACGGATATTATATTTTAAGGAATTTTAAACGTAAAATACAAATAGGTCATTATTTATTTTAGTTTCTATATTATGATTTGGTATTACAATCACTCATATCAATTATTATTATACTATAGCTACTTAGTTATTTGAAATGTTATTTACTAAAACTTAAAAAAAACATATCTCGAAACATATCCGAAATTATCCGAAACTTTTATATCAGATACGGTAACGGATGTTTATTTATATCGGATATCCGATAGTTTCGGTTACGGTGATAGAGCTCAAAAACATCCCTAATAATTATGATGGAGTAAGACTGATCGTTCCGCCTGTCGACCACGTATCACACGCTATATTTATCATTATTGCACATAATTATAGCTTATCTTACACATGAATACCTACATTAAAATGTCCAAGATAGCAAGTGACAGCTTCACAGATTGCCAGAAGTCGGTAAACCTCAGTGTAAACACGTCTTACTATTTATAACATGTCTGATAAGCGCAATATTTTACTGCACTGTGCTGTTACTGTGCAGCATGTTGGAGACGTGATTGGAAAAACGTGGTTTCCTGTTTGTTAAATTGACATGTTAGAAGTTTGAACAACTTATGACGATATTTAGCATAGGTACATACAAGGGCTATCTGTAGACGGCTTACAAAACTACGGACAATTTATAGTTTCGTAATAAATAAAAATATATTTTGTGATCAAGATATGTACCTATTTTTTAATAACTCCTCTAAATTTATTAAATACATAAAAGATTCAAATAAAAAAATAAGATTTTAATACTTTTATACCTTACCGTGGATGTAGATAGTGAAAATCGAAACGATAAAGAGTGGCAAAAATGGTAACAGTAGTTTAAATACTGTCTGCCATGAAACCTAAGGAAGTAAAGTGTACTTATAAACTTTTTTAAATTTCCTAGCTGGGAATCAAAACAGCTCATCTTAAAAACATAAACACCCTGTATTATGCCCTGCGATTTCACCCGCATTAAAACAAATTAACATGAGAGAGATGACAGAGAATTGACATAAATTTAAGGGAAGTTTTATACCTTCAACAACTTTGAAAATCACAACATATTGTTAGAAGTTACTTTTGCTAGAGCATCTGTTTTATCTATCTGGATGCAGCATTTTTAACTCCTTAAATTCAGTAGATTTCGGTTGATATGACTTCAAACAACAGATAAACAGAAAGAAATTGCCTACTCTTCTGGTATTGCAAATGTCTTCTCTTGTCTCAAACGTGTATCTTAGCACTAGATTAAAGTATAAAAAGATATATATTTACATGGTTTTATACTTACTTATTCACAATGACTTCTGTGGTGTATTCCTTCTTATGGGTCTTTGGGGTCGCGTCTGTGTTCGGGGAAGTGTGGAGATGGTCGAACTTGTTGTAATCCAACACTAGCCACTGCTTGCAGGCAGTTCCAGAGTTGTAGGTGGCCAGGGTGCGACCCCACGAGCTTACGTTACTAGCCAAGTGATTGGCAGCGGTAATTCGCGGGCCTATTGGAATCTGAAATAATTTTAATCAAATTCATTTTTGTAATGTAGAAGTAGCAAAAGAAAATATTGTCCTGATTGTATATAACCGCTGCGCCTGTGGATATCCATATAAAACCCAGATGTTACCCTTCAAACCAGAACTCAGCAGCGCTTAGCACGGAATAAATAATTCTGTATGTATAAATGATACATACACAAATTAAACAAAAACGTTTTTAAATACCCAACTAATCCATACGCGTAAGAAGTAGTCGTAAGGATATATAGAATTATATCTTACTTGTATTAAATGATACTCATATTTAGTTGAATATTAAGGTGAATTTCAGTCAAACGTACGCAGGAAAATTTTAGTTAATTGTCGTATTGACGTCACGTTTTGACAATTTAAAACATATTTATATCATAATCCGTACATACTGAAGGTACTTTTTAACAATCCCCTAATGAAAGTATAATTTTACTAAGACAAATATAGGGAGATTTCACTAATATGTACGATAGTTATCTGGCAGGAGATTAAGCGAAGCTTCCTCGCAATCCAAATCTATCATCAATAACTATTCATATCGACTTTCCTGCTTATCGGTAAGTCCTGTAAAAGACGAATTAGTTCTTCCTATGCTTTCTATTAAATCATTATAAATTCGGAAGTTTGAATGGATTGTTTTTAATCATGACTGATCGGCTGATTTAATCTGAAAGAAATTTTACACGGAGATAAATTAAAGACTGCTATAGTACTAGGATACTTTTCATAACGCAAAAACCGCGGGCATAGCTAATTTAATAAATTTCAAACCTGTTCAGTAATATTGACGTCCTTCCAGAGCTTGTTGTTATAGTTCCTCAAACTGGTGCCGCTAACAACCATTCTATGGCTTTCCCCTCTAACGACATAGAACTCATCTTGACTCGTTATGGAGCCCGGGTAACATGTAAAGTCCACAGTGACTCCGGGAGCCGGTGTAGTGTCCTTGGATGTACGATGGTAGTTTAGTTTGTAGCGCTTCATGATTCGGGTCATTGTTGAATAACTGTAAGGGTAAACATGACAACTTAAAGTTATTTTCAAAGTGTCGTTTATGGAAGTAAAAAGTCCCATTAAAATATAAATCTATATAAATCTTTTCAGCCGTTTCCAAGGTTCTTGCACATACATTTTCATATTACGACAGATTTACATTTAAGATATATTTATAAAAAATAGTAAAACATTTATTGCATAGTTTATATTATTTACAATTCGCTTATAATAATTAATTCGCCTTCTTTTTCGGAATAAAACTAACAATTTATGTTATATTTTATATTTACAAAGGTGCAGGGTATTTATTTTAGTTACAAACAAACTGAATCAAAGTTTTTTGGCTAAATATCGAATTTAACATTACCTTCCTGCGACATTTTGAGCTACGTATAGCTTTTTGGTGGCCGAACCGTCATCGTTCGTGTCATTTACAATTCTCAGAAAGGCACTCGACAACCCAGGTAGACGGTTTATGGGAGCATCTTCTATGGATATGTTCAGTTTGTGTTGTATTTCGGCTACTTCGGCGACAGAGTTCAACCAAAACAAATCGGATATGTCCGCCTCGTACTCATTCTGGCTCCGCATTATTCCATGCTTCCAACCAGTATACACTCCGCTGATCTGCGTGTAGTATAGAGATACCTGAAATCATAAAATAGTATTAATATGTTATAAATCGTAAGATATTTTCGATACGATTTTTAAATTATCCTTTGGCACGTTTGGGAAAACAGTTAATTAATTTCCAGTAGGGAATTGATTTAACAAAATTAAAATATTGGAAATACTGTTTATTATAAGCAGCGCCGTGTAAATTGTAATTTTTAAAAAAGATCTTTAAAAATAAATCATAGTTAAAAAAACTATAAACCACGCGTTAAGAAATCGAAAATAATTTTCTATAAGCTAAAAGTAAATGCGGCCAAGTGCGAGTCAGACTCGCAGGCGAAGTGTTCCGTAGCATTATCGTTAAATAAAGTTAAACAGTTATCCAACTGCCAACATGACTTTGTTTTTCATAGTGTTTGTATGAATCACAAAGTTATGTAATTCGGTTTTTGAAAAAGTGCTATCTCAAAAACTAACCGTATCTTGTTCAAACCAATTTTTGTTGAAAGTTTTCCTTGATGGAAGGGGGGAGACGCACACACATTATACAGCTTTGAAAGGGCTTATCTCTCAAACAATCGACTTTGAGAAAAAATGGTATTAGAAACCTCAATGTCATTTTTAAGACCTTTCTATAGACTACACGTGTAGGTAAGATAAAATGGTTTTTTTTGGGTTTCAGTTCCATGTATGGGGAGTCCCCTAAATGTAATATATTTTTTATTTTTGGACAAAATTCGGAAAGCGGTTTACAGAATACACTTACCCACCAAGTTTCAACTCTGTAGTCTAATAGTTTCTAAATAAAGTGGCTGTGACATACGGACAGACGTACAGACAGACATGACGAATCTGTAAGAGTTTCGATTCTTACCATTTGGCTACGGAACCCTAAAAGGAGTGCCGGTGGTGCCTCTCCGGTCGAAATATACTGGTTCTACCTCCGGGTTAAACTAATAGTATTGGTGAATGTCGCAATAGTATAAGTTACATAAGACAGTTTTAGCCTAGAAATTGCTAATTAGTTTTGTTCAAGCATATAAGCTAATTAGTGTATCATTTGCCCTACAATTAGTACACTTACAATACATGAACTACTTTTATTCTTCACAATGGGTATCATGAGAATATCAGATTTTTCCTTTTCCTGTTTTAAGTCCCGTGACATACAAGATCTTAAGCGAAATTACATAGATTCGTCGTGAAGATTTGAGTTTTAGTACCGTATCAAATCTCGGTTCTACAGGGGAACTTTCAACCGAAGTGAATACTTATAATTTTAGAAAGTAGGTGTCTTTTTAAATTTGTATATTAAAATTATTATTATATTATAATTACGCAATTAAGTACCAAGTTACATGAATATGTACACACAGTTGAAAGTCTTCATAATGCCCATGAAGACTTTAAACTGTGTATCTGTATTGTTAGCACTGGCGTACTGTAACACATGCACATAATAGCAGTGTTATGCATTGCTGTGTTTTTGGCTGACGGGTGTGGTAAGGGACATATACTTATCCGAGATTCTACAACTTAGTTCAGACTTTGATCTTATCTTGGGTTTATGGTATATTCATCGGTGGTTACTTACGATCAGACGGACTGCATGCTAGTTTGCTACTTCCATAATATAAAAAAGAAAACTACGTCACATCATATTGCTGACACGAACCCAAAAGATTTTGCTCTGCCAATAATCCTTTAACGAGCCTTTAGAAATTTTCGCTTCAAAAAGACAAACTGCTACTTGTTACACTATATATTTAATCTTAGTTGCTACACAACATATTACGACAGCTACATAATTAATAAATTAGAGCCTAAATACGTGTGTACAGATCTCACTGCGTCGCATCGTGACGTTACGACGCGGTGTCGTGAAGCGATATACTGTCGTGAATAAGTAATTTTGTAAATATATTAAAATAGTAAACCCGACTGCTTAAAAAGAACTGATTGCCTTCGGTTTCAGTTTGTTGGTTTTCAGCAGTCGGTTTTTTATGTTTATATAATAATTTATTTAAATCAATGCTTTTTCTGTTTTCGTCGAAATAGGAACATAAAAGCATTATAATATAAATATGTTTGAGACGTATGTTTTGTTTATTTATTAGTTTTCATTTGATACCCTTTTGATTTTGATATTTCCTTTTTCACATATTTACAGTTGCCATTTTTAAATGCTATAAAGCTATAAGCTATAAGCCTATGATACTGCAAACTAAGTCGATTCTAATGATATGTCATACCTCATAGACGGCCAAGCCCTTTGGGCTTCAGTGCGTGCCAAATAAATGTGCAATGTGCAATGTGGGTAAACTTATGTGCGTGCTTGGAATTCGAACCTCGGACCCTCGATTACAAATGCCCTCGGACCCTCGAGTACAAATCATGACTATTCATAACTAATTAAATGCACTATCCATATAATGCACTTAATGAAGACCAGACCATTGAAGCCTTCATTTTTTTCTGCTTTTGAATATTTTTAATAACAGTAAGAACAACACATCCCGAGCGCTCTATATCTTCAGATAGATTGTGACAATTTCTTGGCAACTTAAAACGATATCCTATCAAGAATATTATGCCGTGCATCGTACCATGAAGCGATATCGTGTAATGTTCTTTTACATTACTAATAGCGTGAAAAGCGATATCAAGTAGTTGGCATTCTGATATTTTTATTAGACACGTTTAGAGATATTTGGAAAACAAAATACATTTTTAGACTAGAGAAATAGAACAATATAAGAACAGTAAATAGAAATAGATCAGTTTATTATAGAAGCGTTTGCAATAACTAGATACTACAAATTCTGCACTAAAAATAAATCTAGGAGTAATGGAGTAAATTACTTTTACATTTTTTTTAAAGTTCATTAACCTCGCTACTAGTTATTCGCTTAAAGGGAAAGTAGTCCTTAACGGCCGGCTTTAGGGATTACGGAAGACGAGGGTTACTACAGGGCTTAGCCTTACGTCCTTACGAAAGCTAGACTAGCTTTACTCAAGGCATCCGGCACTTATCTTATGTCTTTAAGTACGAATAAAGACGTTTAGCTCTTTTGTTTTATAGATATATGACATTAAAAACTAGAATAAACCGAATTACCATAGTATCTAACAATTCATTTCAATCGTACGTGATCTATTCATAGAAGTTACATTGTTTCAGAAGAATAATATTGCAATATAAACAAATATTCATTTAAGAAATGTTTGCTTAATTTAAATAAAATATTGAATTTATTTTCATCGAAATCTTTGTTTATTTAAATTGTGAGTTTTGTAGCACTAAAAAGGAATGCTATTAGTATTCTCTTTGTAAATCAGATATTAATAAAATACGTATTTTTAATAATATTTTACATGTTTATGTCTTTTAAATAATATATAATCAAGATACATCGTAAAACGTTACTAGTAAATTCTCTTCAACAATAGCGGCCCTATTTTACGATGTTGCATAAAGTCCAGCTCTTCACTGCCAAAATGGGTTCCTCCGATACAATAAGTCACGGGTATATCGCTATATATTATTTTGGCAATCTTTTTAAGATTTGAGACCGGTACCCTAGCACTTTGTTATGACAATCGAGTTAATTTTTTGGCAACGAACACGGAATCTAACCGTACGATTTATTTATACAATCTTTACTTAGTTTATGGCTTAGAATCTTGGCACTAAAATGTTTTTTGTAATGGATACTCGTTATTCATCTAATTAGTAAATATATTGACTTTTCTCTAATTTATTACTGTTCTCTTAAAAGCCTTTGAGGATAATTTATTCTGTTCAGTATTCTTTGTATTTTTGTTACGATAAATACATTGTCAGTGGGCACTATTCTCTTGTCATTAACTTTATCATATACAGGCTTAGACTGACGAAGTAATCAGAGGGGTTATAAAGATATAATTATACTACAGTTGACTTATCTATCCCAGGACAGTCGTAAATTCGTCTCTACAGTAATGATTTAAGAACGATATGAGAAACAGTCATCTTATATTAACAAACGATAAAGTAAGAGAGCCCAAACATTATAGTGTAAATTCTATGATTTTTTTTAGTATGGACGTAGCAAACGATCATGCAGTTCGCCTGATGGTAAGTGGCCACTTCCGCCCATGGACATCTGTTATCAACTCCAAGTAAGATTAGTTTTACCTGATGCCACAGATGCGTTGTTACACCTGAGGACTAAGTTGGAATGCCTCGGATAAGTATATGCCTGTTACCGCATCTTCAAACCAGAACACAGAAATGTTTAAGACAGCTGTAATAAGGCAGAAAAATGTGGCGATGGTGCCTCTGGAGTTGAACCACAAAGTGTCCACCTTTGAAAGGTATGCTAAGAATTGTGACGACGTTATCTGTAGATTTCCACCGCCTATGGATTATGAACTTTAATTTTTTTTTTGTTTTTAGTCCATAACTGCATAATATTTTATAAAATATACATCTTTTTATTTATTTTAAAAAACAAAAAATTGACTACTATATATACAATTATTATA
>DWTU01000862.1:0-14951 GCA_018251515.1 Cecropterus confusis
TTGTCTTACAGGCTTCATATTAATTTGGTCCAATACTTCCAATACTTTATACTCCTTTACTCCTTGTTCCCACCCAATACTTTTTAAATAACTTACTTTTATTAATATTTTTGTTACATATTTTCTTGTTCTAGTTGTTCTTCTACATTCTCTTTGAGTTGACTTTGAATCTCCTCACTAAATAATATTTTTTTTCACCTCTTCTACCTTATTTCTATCAATATTTTGAAAAGATCTGTATCTGTCTCGCTGTTTAGCGATAAGACTGCCTTTTCGTATTTTAAAACTGTACATATTCATTGTATTCTTTTCTCTTTTTGTTTAAAATAAGTATAGGTATTATTATTATCATTTTGTGGGCGTTGGGGTTCGACTTTAATATCAGAATGGTTATTTTCAGATAATGATGGTATTAATGTATTATTAGTAGTTTTAGGCGATCGCTGTGCTTTCTAGTCTTCTCTCTCCATACTTTTCTAATAACGCTTTTTTCCCTCTCAGTTATGTCTGGGACTGTGTCGTTGTTCTTTTTTATAATAATATTTTTCTTTTTCTCTCTCCTATAATTCAGCATTTTCAACCGAATCATTTTTAATTCTTTGTTTACGTAATCTTGCTGCTTTTCATCGTTTGATTGCTTTTTTACATTCGATATGATACTCAAGTACTAACAAGTTACCTAGAACAAATAAAATGAAGCATTATAATAATAAACATCGGTGAATCAAATTTTGGTTTCTTCACTGGTCAGTGTGTATTTCCTCTGGTACAGAAAATGTGGCAGAGAAATGACTAAATTACAAGTATGCTACAAAAAAAGAGTTATGCGTTCTTCTTCCCATTGTTGAACGTAATATGTGATAAATTTTGTTTCTATATATATTATAATGTTGTATATTTAGCATTTAGTTTTCGTTTACTCATATATTGTATCGGTTTTCTGTGTAATCCTATTGTGGCTGTATTTTTATTTAATAATTGCTTATTACTATGTATTGTATTGTAACGCTGTTGGATTACCTAATAAATAAATTAATAAAATAAATATCTATACACAATAAGTATTGACAATATAATATTAAAAAAAAACATATACTTACAGAGGAAAATACTGCAACAATTGGTACAAACATGCTTTTCGGTAGCGCACCGAAAACTTACATAATATTATTTACATAACTCCGTGAGCTTGTTGTCAATTTCACACTACTACGTAGGTACGTTTTTCAATATCCACACAACACACTGTCTGCTACAGTGTACAGTTTTGTATTTAATTTTTAGACTTTTGAAATCGCTAGGTGAGGGTGACATGATTATACTGGTACAGGTATTATTTTTTATACATATTAATAAATATTTTTCTTAAAACATACATAGTATTTTGTTAAGATTACCCTAAATAAATAATGTAGCATACATTATTTATTTAGGGAAATGAATATGTTGAAAAAACACTATACAGGTACGTTATGAACATTATAGCAATAAACAATATAAAAACTAGTAATGGGGCCAGTCAGGGCAGTATTCATTTATGGCAATTTTACACAATTAATTCATAAAATGAGTCAGTCAGCGTGAATTGACTGTGTGGGCTAAATAATAGAGGAGATTTGTGTTTGATTAAGCATGCACTTATAATATTATAAGTTACTACATATAAAAAATTACTGTCGGCCGTAGAAATTGAAATAGTAATACAAATTGCACTGCTAAAATCCAAATCTCGCTTTCCGTGGCTCCAAAAATGTATACTATCACGCCCTCTTTCTCTCGCAAAAATCAATCAATATCAATAGTCAAAAGCTATTCATGTTATTATTGAATACTCTCATTCGTATGATTTTTTTTTACCTGACTGGTTCAGAAAGAGGGTAATGTTTTTGAGACTACGTAAGTAAGAATCTATTTATGTTAATTTCTTTGTCTACGTTCTCCGGCGTTTAGTCTGTACAGCGTAGAGCTAGACGGATTTTAACATAGAAGGCGCTGTTCAATTTATGTAAATTGTGGGAGTGATTTCTTTTTTTTTCATAAAGTTTTTTTTTGTTAAATGGTTAATCTTTGTTTTAATTGTCTTAAAAGTAATAGAAAATAGTATGAATGACATATAGGTACCACGTCAAATTTATCAGATTTAGATTTTTTGATTATATATTATTTGATGAAAAAGAACAAGACAAAAATTAAATAAAATGAATGGGAATCATTTGAGAATATTTTGTAACGTTTATTGAGTCTATAACTATTCAAATACAACATTAAGGTATATATATACAATTAATAATCATGTTTTCTTTATGAAAAAAGCTGCGTTTTGTGGGTTTTCCTTTATGATTTTTATTTCAGTTCTGTCATCATCCAGCAATAGTTTGCTATCATATTAACGTCCCAACGGCCTTGATATCTTTTTCCATCTCTTTTATGTCCTGACGAAGCCATTCACCTTGTACTTCACTAGAGTCACCTAGATTTTTTGGAAACAATCAATGACTTCAAGAAATGAATTTTCAGACTCATATTACAGCCTAAATGTTTATAGGCGTTTAAAATTTCTTGGACAATGTTTTTATACTCAGGATCTTTTGGGTTGTCTAGAAACTCGGATACGGCGTTTTTTCCAAGCATTCCAAGGTTGTTATCACGTTATCAAATTCTCTATCCCTAATCAGTTTCATGATGTCAGGTCCCTTGAATATTCACTCTTTCAAATTCGCATCAGATAAGGTAGGGAACCACGAATAAGGA
This sequence comes from Cecropterus confusis, assembly GCA_018251515.1. Lineage (NCBI taxonomy): Eukaryota > Metazoa > Arthropoda > Insecta > Lepidoptera > Hesperiidae > Cecropterus > Cecropterus confusis. The sequence goes on from DWTU01000862.1 coordinate 2,752, forward strand.
TACAGGAAAGTATTTCCATCTTACGGTAATGCCTTTACGAACTGTTTAATCAAACCAAGGTTTTTCCATATTTTTTCGGGATCTATCAGACTCGGATTGATGACATTTTTTACTCCCACTTTCAATTCCATTCTAATTTTCTAATCATTTTTTTTCAATGTAAATTTCTTGCTCTACCATCCCATTCACAATATATTTGATATTGATGAACGAGGAATTTTGTTTACCTTGCTGTCAAGCAAGAAGTATGTATATGATTTTTAAGTCACCGCAAAGTAATCACCGCAAAGTAATTCGGTGTACTTTATTTTCTCCAAAGCATTTTTTAAGTTTTCGTAAGTTTCTATAAGATGTACTGTCTATATACTAAACCAACATATATTTGAATTATCTTTTACTTTTTAGTGGCATGGAAGTCAGTCTTATTTTTGTTAAAAAATATATTTTATTTATTTATAATGTTATTTTATTAGAAATAATTTAAACTACGTTTGGTATTATTTGTTTTAGATATTTGCCTGCATTTGTAAGTGTTTTTAGAGTATACATGACATCACATACGAGCTGATGCGATGTGTATAATGAGATGATGTATTTGGCATGCATTCAATATTTAACATTTCGCCTATCGTAGTTCTTATCAATTTGATCGATTCAATGTAATGGACAGTTTTTATAATGTACACGTCAATTCTTTCATCTAATACGCTACTTGGGTATGTTTGACAATATTGGATTATTCATCGCCACTTTCACCTACTATACATTGTAAATGACTGATCCTGTGCTGATAAAACATGCCTAATTGTAATATACATCTTATTCCGTTTTATTTGATACTCCACTTGGGTAAATTTAGGCAAATTTACTCGATACTTTATTCTTATTAAATTTATTCGATTATTCATCCCCACTATCACCCTCATGCCTAGTAAATTCCTGAACCGATACTGACAAAACATATTTAATTTTAATGAATACGTCGTTTCGTATACGCTTTTGTATATGGTTAAAGTAGCTTAAAGATCTTTAATATTTTTCAATAGTCTTACTAAATGTAAAAACATACATTATTGTCTAATAGATATTTGTGCTTTAAATTGTAACGATGAAAATTTTTAAGTATCTAGAGCGCGCACGCAGGAATGACATGAGAATTGACATAAGTAGTTAATGTACAGGAAGAATGGAGAAAGATTACATTTATATGTATTATAAATGTTTTAAATATATTGAATTAAGCATTTGTTGTTTCCACTACTGAGTAATAATTTGTATTTAATAATTTCGACAATGCCAAATGTCCGCGGCAAAAAGACGAGTTAATGTTTTTAAATGCCAGTCAATTATACGAGTACTATTATGTTCCTAAATTGTGTTATCAAATGACTCAAATTTAAACAAAAAAATGCTCATACAAAACATACACTACTTACAAACGTATGTACTAATAACTGTTATGGAATTATGTATGTTACCAAAAATAACGTAATTTATTGAAATTAACAACTTATATATATTAAAAAAAACTATATATTTATCGAAGTATCCTACCTGCACACTTTGGTATATATTAAGTTTTGTTTTTATTAAGGTTTAATTACGGCCACATTTCGACCTCTGCGACGGTCTACTTATTGTAAAAGGAAGAGACCCCACTGAATGCTAGTAATTAATTAAAAAGGGAAAAACCAACACATTATATTATAGGTGCTACCTACTGCTCTATCATGAAATGACCGCGCCAAAAACGTGTCGTGTCAAATACACATGTCCTGTAACTAACTCCGCATTGAACAGATTTTTGCCTCAATTTCATATTCCTTGCCACTCATGAGGACTCAGACTAATACGAAATGACCATCACTTCGTATTTAAATCTCTCTTCATGTAGATTTATTTAAAATACGTCAAGTTTTCAATCAAATAAAACGAAATTTGCTACCATAACTAAATAAAAAATAAAAATGTTGGTCTGTTAGTTTACACGATTTAGGCCCTTACCGTTGTAAATGCAGTCATTAAAGTTATTTTTGCAAGGTGGCGGAACAATTATGGTTCGACCGAGAAGGTAGTACCGCCACACTTATTTTTAGTGTGCAGTTTATGGTGTATTTGTATTTTGGTGGAAGGGTGTGGATACCGTCTTAATTTTAAATGAGTAACTTAGTCCTAGGGAGGGGCATCTGTGATTGACTTCAGAACCCCTGTTCTCTATAAAATTGGTTAGAATAGTAGAATAGTGTCCATGGGCGGCAGTGACCACTTATGTCCATCAGATGGACTGCATCCCCGTTTCCTACTATATATATTAATAAAATTGTCAAGGTACCCCTTGACAATTTATTAATATATATAGTAGACTTGATTGAAACTACCTAAATAATAAAACATAAAAAAATATTGATTTTGAGACGACAACTTATATCCGCAAAATTCGGATTGGCGAGTATTTTGTTAAATTCTAATGGTGAAAATACTCGCGATATTGGCCACTAGGATGCCATCTTGAATTCGTCAAAGTCGATGTACATAATCATACAATAAATTGCCATCTAGCGGCGTTAATTACCTTATATAGTTTTGATATTTTATACTAGATGGCGATACAAAATTTTATCTCGCATTTCTGCATCACGCTGTTGAGGACGTGTGTAGGTTCGTATAAATATGTTCGGTATTTGAATTTGGGTGTCGCTAGCACTGGGACCAGTTTACTGCAAACTAGCTATTACAAGTGGTGGCGTCTAACGGACTGCCAGCTTTTATGAGTATCTGCTCTGCTCTAAGTACAAGGTGTAGCACCTTTTAATTAATTATAACTATAAAAATATCTACCTACATTTTGTAAAAGATTATGTATGAGGCACATTAAAACCGAGCGAAGCCGGGTTTTCACCTAGTAATGTTATAAAAAATAATCTTAAATAAGCTGTTGAAGTTGTCGCTTAAGTCATTCAATTTTTGATATACCTGCTCTATCAAGTTGTGAAACTAAAAAATGCAAGCCTGTGTAATATCACACAGATTAGAAATTACTGCTTACTTTCACGAAACCTTCACAATAGTCCTCTTGATCGAATTCTCATGAGATTAAAATTTAATTTAAGGTAAATGACGCAGTTACATGACCGCTCAGATATTTATTTCCCCGCAGACGGGCCAGCAAATATTACGGGCAGCTAATATTACACATGTATTGCGTCGCTGCTTTTGTTGTGAAAGGTTTTATGAAAAGTTTCCACGAACTTAGTTTATGACCGACGCGACCAATATAAGCTCATATGTGGCAGTTTATCTCTGAGGATCTGCTATTCATAGTTTATAGTTTAGCTTTAAGCGGAATATTCAAACATTGTTTATTATCCATGAACCATAAATGACTTGTATCTTTATTACCCACTAGACTACTTCAAAAGCAATTGCGTTACTTGATCCTGTAACTGTTATTTGTTCCTTACGTTTATTTGCGGACGACTGAAGATACATAAATTGTGGAGTTTACAAGTTTCCTGACGAGAGAGCGCGATTCAGCAGTGCGTCTTGTTCCATATATAGTTTAAGAGATCACATTATGTTATGACTGAAAACGCTGTCATATGGCTTGACACGATTATGTACAATCGCGTATATACTTACGTACGAACACAGTCAATTGTTTATAATATACAAGTAGCAAGCGAGCATGCAGATCTAATAGTAAGTAGCCAATACCGGCCATATACTCTGCGATGGCTAATGTACGGACTAAGTTGGAATTATGTATCACTTAGAACACTACATCACTTGACAATCCAGTTATTAGGCAGAAATAGGTGTATTATTCACTGAAAAGAGACTAAGGAAAATGTGCTTGCATAATATGCTGTAGTAGTTTATATGTCACGACGTTAGTTAAACGGTGATATGGAATAACAGCCGCTACCGACACGGTTACATTATTCGATACCACCATAGGCGAAATAAACAAATAGACTCCTAATTCATTTATTTTTTTCTCTTATGAATAAGTGTGTAAAATTACTGCCATTTGCGGTGTCAAGGGAGTGTAGCTATGTTAGTGATTCAAATTGCACGTTGATAGAATCGAACAAACGCACCATACAATAAAAGCTAAAACATTCGAAAAAGTGACATCTGTGTGGTGACGTAAGGTATATCTGACTGATATATTTACATAAAGCGAATATGCCAAAGTGCTACGTATTTATTCGAAGTCTACTTGATTGCTTAGTCCATGTATGTCACAGTTAGCGCGAGTTGCGGTGCAGCAAACTCGTGGGCAGCACGGCAAGATGCAATAAAATATTCATCAATCATTTGTCACAGCGGCATCCTCCACGCTGAGAACGGTGTGAAGCAAATCGTAATGAATGTGTTGTTTTTATTCCATTCTCTAAGAACTGTTATATCACGGCTTATTATTAATGCGATGTATTGACGACTTGGTGACGAGAAAACCGCGTAACATAATATACACAGCGTAACTTAACTATTAATAAGTTTACCAACTTACATTTATGTAGGCAATTGGCACAGGAAAGTCGCGAATAGCGTAATGTAAACATTTTAGATTTGAATCAAGAATTAACGTTTTTCATGAGTACCTAGTAGTTGTCAATATGTTTATGTCGGCTATGATTGTAGGTACTAAACGAATAAAAATGTAGTATTCATCTGTCAAAATTTTAAAATATATTCGTAATAATATAAACTAAGTTTAGGTATCTTTTTATTTTGAAGTATTAAGCATGGAGGGCAATTGAGGATTGTACCATAATCTCAAACCCAATTTTATCAAGTAACTATTTATCACTCAGTTTAAATCCTAATTGAAAATACACTTAATTGTTCTCTTCTAATCCTTCTTCAATCTTCGTCCACCCACTGCTGGGTATATGTCTCACGGTATTATTCCATTCAGTTTACAATTGAATATATATATGAATAATTCAATCAAAATAATTGCGTTATTTCATAGACATAAAATCATAATCAATATTTTGTTAAAAACAGATTTACGTTCGACGGAACGCTTTTCGTTTGTTCAACCTCGATAACCTACTGCAGTTTCGCAAGGTTTTGTTTATGGAGAATAAGCAGCGAAAGAATCTACTCGAACAAATAAAACGAATGCATATAGCATTAATAGTACTTGTAGTACTTGCTCGTACTTCAGGCACATGCGTAGTTACGCTAGTTACGTTGTCAACATTCGGATGCAATTGCACAAATGTAGGGACGTCGAAGGAGCGCAGCCCAAAGTTATAAATAGACTGAGACTGACGCTAGTCCGAGCTGTGGGTTAGACGCCGACCCGGTTAAGCTAATCCCTTGTCTTGGTGGCTTGCCTATAAATCTTGCGGTCACGCAGGGCTCACATGTCTAATGTCTCGGTAAACAAACATCTTTACCTATTGCCTTACAGTATTGTCTTACATGTATGTGAAGGATATTCACACGCAATCTTTCCTTTTCGAACGCTAAAGGATGCCAAGTGCGAGTTATTAATAACTTATGTATAACCTTGTTACAGAACTTAGTCCGGTTGGATTTATGTTATTGGAACTACCTAAAAGTTACTGAATTTGAAATTGTCGTAACTGCGCATATAAGATATTCCTTAGAGGTCCTACTAAGTAATTCCGAAGCAATTAAGACACGTATAGGTAGGTACGTAGGCCATATGGAAACTATTTAAATGTGCATAAACTTTACAGGACACCTACGTACTGTACTGTAAGTAACTATACGATTTGATGCTAACTGTTCTTAAACATTTAATTTCAACGCAGGTTATTTTACTGTTATCTTGTAAAAAAAAAACTTTCTACACTCATAGCCCCACAGAAGGATTTTTTCCTGTGTCGTACGTGCCATGGACAAACAAAGACGAATACACAAACACCCAGTCCCAGAACAGAAATCTAAACTCAACATTCAGATGTCTGTCTGGCCGGGGATCGAACCCGGGACCCACTGCGTATCAGACTGGTATGGTGACTGCTCCGCCACGCGGGTCGTCAAATAAATAATTCTCTTTTGGATTTATTTACCACTTTCAAATCAAGTACCTCATAGACATATTTTCTTAGTCATAATATCACACGGCTCTTACAAGGTAACGTTGTTGGCGTTGTTTGGTATAGGTTCGGACTTTGCCGTTTCATTCATTCACAATTTAGATTCGTTAATTTGCCACATTTATTTTCTCTTTAAACATCATATTGACCAAAATTATTTGTTAATCCATCGATATTTTTAATTAATTAAAATAATAGAAAGTGAACTTATCGTTTGGACATCTCTTAAATAAACGCATATATCAAATCCATATAAGTAACGAAAATTGTAGAAAGAAGCTTTGTTAAAACAAAGAACCTTTCTTTTACTATATTCAATTATTTGCATGCAAATAACGAGCACAATTTCTAGATAATTCTACGCATGTTTGTCTAATGCTTTAAAATAGTGTTGTTCATATTAAACAAAATTGTACTGCTAATTAGAAGCTTTTTATGCTTGCGTGTTTTGTGTAAAAATATCTGGGGTATAATATTTTTTAATAATATGTGTAGGTAATTCAAATTGAAACTGTATAAATTAACTGAAACGTGCATGCTGTAGTGAATTCTACGAAAAAGCTGATTGCAAAATAAAGGTGTCAAAATAAAACAAGAAAATATTATAAACATTACATTTACTTGTATTTTTAAATATTATTTGTTTTCTGTGTAAAGCTATCACATCTTACATATAATATAAGTAACTATAATTATTTGCAAATAATAACAAAAACCTGTATACAGACTCACAAAGAAAACAAATCTATGAACGAAATCTTATCGACATTAATAATAAATAGACACTTATCACTAATTGAAACATGAACATGAAAACAGCGAATGAATAAATATGTAGGAACATTTTAAGTGATGCTTTCAGTACATTTAAAATGCAATATAATATTACATCTACGCTATATACAATACAATATCCGGCAAGTCGATTAAAATAACTTGGAAAAGTGAACTTTACTAACAAGTTCTTTCCTTTCTACATAAAATAAGTATCGAACATCAGGAATGAATAGCAGATATTTGCGGATATACTTTTTTATACAAGATGAGAAACAATAAAACTATTCTTACACAGGTAAGTTACTGATAAACCGATATACAAATTAGAACGACTATTGCTTATTGATAGAAAGTCATATTTAAAATAGCGGTTCGCAGTAGAACTGAATAAAATAGGTGATTCATTATCATACAGTGTTACATACAATTTTAAAGCACTATTTATTGTCATGCATTCTGAGAAATACCATTTCAACAGTGGCGGATAAATGACGGTTGAATATTTGGTAAAAAAAAACTACGTTTTGTGCACTTGGACTAAAAGTATTATGACAAATATGAGTAGATGCAGTAGCACAAATAATTTTACCTCTACATTGAGTGTTTTCGCTAATATTTTTGTATAGGCAAAGATCCGCCTCTGCATCTCGGTCTAATTACAACTATTCATCAGTATTATGCTCATTAATGGGTCAGTACAGATATAGCTATCGATATATAACTATATGTGTATTGGCCATTTATTGACTACGTTCAAATCAATGTTCGTTCTACGTACTCTGCTGCAGAGGCCGACTGCATCGATACCACGACCGTGCGTCGCAACGTGCAAACAATCGACACTACTAAATCTACAGCTACGTTTTATATGGAGATCTACTTAGTTGATTTGTTGGAATACCTGGAAACAAGTTTGTGGCTGAAAGAGACTGGCGTTCCACTGGCCGGGCCACACGGGGGCGTCCAGGGAAGGATGATTTCCTGGTTCCGTTTCCCCTTCCCGGATTTCCCTCGCATCGCGGCGACCGGCTAACTCGGTTATTTGGCAAGCGGTTTGCAGACTGGACGGCAAGTTCGACCAATTTTCGTTCCCTAACCTATCCTTATTCATAATGCTTATTTCCATTGATCCTTGGTACGAAAACTTTGGTGCTTCTTCTGTGTTCTCTTCCGGTTTGAGCTTCATCGACCGATTGGGGTCCTCGACTATCGCTTGGAAAGCTAACAAGTCTCTGTTTTCGGTTTCTGTCAGGGGCAACGGCGGCAGTATTTGCTGTTGTTGAGCTATTTTGTAACTTTGCTGTCGAAGCATTTGGCGCCTGCTGAGTCCACCGACCTGTAGGCTATGAAGAGGTCCCAAGTCGTGAGAGGGGATATTTGGAGGTGTCATTTGCTTTTGTAACAGCTGTCGTTTTTGTTGGAATAATCGATGCTGCATTAACTGTTGTTGGAGCGGAGGTTTACTGACTTGGGATACGGATCCTCCGTGAGGCATATCTGGGCCGTCCTGTAGCTGCGCCACCATTTTTGGACTTGCTGGCATAGGCGGAGAGGTACTCGAATAATTGAACGTCTCCGGAAGACTTATGCGTTTAGGTGTAGGATTCTTAGTATCCAAATAATGTGGCGCAAAATTAGCGGCGAATTGATTGTGCTGAATTTGTCTTTGAGTCATTTCTTCGACGGGAATTGAGGCTTGGTACTGAGTTTTTAATTTTTGTGCTTCCTTCTGTACTAAATGCAATTCCAACACCCCTTTGGCTTTACAATTTTCATTTAGCCTCTGACTGTTGAATGCTAAGCTGTTCTTTTGCGTGTCATTAGACTGAGCCACCTGTTGAGCCACTAAGCCGTCGCTCGCTCGGCGACCTTCTCTAAAATCCACGGGACTTCTAGTGACGGCTCGTGGACAGTTTTTACTCGCAGACTGATAGTTTAGTGGATTGTGCCTCGCAATAAACCCGGTACCAGGTGTTTTGTTGTTATACGAAGATATGTAGACACATGGATGCATCGGACTAGTATTTATAAGGGAACTGTTCTCGTACGCCAGCTTATCCTCGTTTGAGGTGCAGCTAGGTAAACTGCTTGCCAACTCACTCGAGCAATCTGACAGCTGATAATCAATACTTTCGAACGTGGAAAAATTGCTTTGCGATGAATCACAACTAAGATTTTGACTGAGGCTTTTGTTATTAAAAAAAGTGACCACACCACTGCTAGAACTTGAACTTGCGTAAGAACTTAGCCGGTTCTGAACTCCGCTTTGGACGTTCGGTACATCTTCCATATCTGTCTCGCAACCTTCGTCGGTCGACGATGAATACTGTTGTTGAAATTTTGTCGCCTCCGTAGTGTTACCGGGAAGAACGGGAGCGTAACTCTGGCTCGTCGTATATCTGTTTAGCGAAAATTTACTATCGGGTCTGTAGAGGGTGCTCGGAAATAAATCTCCAGTGCCTGAAGGGATGGAATAATTTGTTTCAGTCGATATGGAAGGTAAAACTGCGTTTTGTAAATAAGAATACGCCGGCAAATGATGATTCATGTAGTCTTTAAATGGTGGAGTGCTTGTCTGTAAACGAGCAAGATCTTGCTGTTGTGCTTGAGACACGAGCCTACTCGATTCAAGTGGCTTCGGTTGTTCTAACACACTGGTGAGTTTCGTGTCTGTGAAATGAGATGGTATCGGACTAGTACTTAAATTCACAGTACCCTTCAAGGGTAAAGGCGATTGTTGCAATGTATTCATAAGTTTAGCAGCCTCGGAACACATCGTGAACGTGGTTGAACTCGGAAGTTTCATTTCTAAGTTAAAGTTAGTTGCCGAAGCTGAATTTTGCATAAAATTTGCCAATGCGTTATGTTCGGCCGCGGCTGACCCTCTCCCGCCATCGATAGCACATTTTGAGTCAAAACTTGACGATGTTAAAAGCCTCGTACCATCGTTCACAGTTTTGTTCATTTCAGTAGCAACACTAGCGACAGTCGTGGATTGTTGTAACAATCGTCGACAATCTTCACTTGACTGTTTTAGTATATTTTGTTGTTGCTCAAATGTAGAGGTGAGCAGCCTATGTGTAGGGACAGTACCATCACTTAACTTTGCACCTAATCTTTGATTCGATTGAGATACATCAACATTTCTCATAGAAAGTAGCCTCGTGGATTCAGATTCATGACTTCGACTTGACGTAACGTCAAGATTGCCTACTAAAAAACTTCTGTGTGTTTCTGAAGGGTCAGAATTTCTCTGAAGAAGACGTTGTTCAGTCATATTAACGCCAGCTAGAGAAAGTAACCTTTGTGTTTCGGATGATGAAGTGTCAATCGGAACAACCGTGGCAGTTATGCTAGGGGTGGCTCTATTGTAGTCTCTTGCTTGAGGATCGCCTGCATGTAGTAATCTGAAATAGAAAAAAAAATGTCTCAATCTATTTCATTATTGATTTAATGTTTTAAAGATATTCTGAACAGAACCTTAGTCTAAAATATTTCACTCGTATGAAAACATCATCTTTCTTATTTTGTGGTATATGATCTGATAAATGTATAGCGAATTAATTATACCATAAAAACAATATTTTACTCTAGGATTTCCAAAGACATAAACTTTGAGTTAGAAATAAAACACAATCAAAAGAGAATAATGAGAAGTTTATGTACCTATTGTGATGTTCCCGTCTAGAGTCATGGACTTCTCTCGAAAGGGCCTGGTCGGCCACCGAAGAAGGGCGTCGTGTAGGTCTCCTGGTGTCTCCCCCGGGAACATTAGCTCCGCCGGCCGCCCTCGCACGCAACCTCTCCAACAAGAGGAGGTATATAGCAGCGTGGTGATCGTAGCTGTTTGATCGTAAACTCTGTAGAAGAAAAATCAGTTACTCTATACATGTAGACATAATAATTATAAATAAAATTTACGTGTCTGTTGGAATATGAAAATAACACCTTTATACTAAACGAATATGGAAGTATGTACAATACTGGTAACAAAACATCAATTAATAAAAAAATTGTCTGTCGGTCAGTCTGTCTATTTATCGTTCTATCTGTTTGTTCTGGATAATCTCTGAAACCGCTTGACCGATTTGGACGGGACTTTCACTGTTGAATAGCTGATGTCATAGTACGTAACGTAGGCTATTTCTATTTTAGAAAATGTAACTAGGGGCACAAAAAATAAAACTCGAGAAACCGCGCACGCTCTACGCGTATGCAGCCACCGCCACTGTCACTAATGCCAGTTGCTATCAGTCCTCTCTGAAAGGTGTAAAATTATATGGCTATATGTAAGTATGTCAAGATTCATTTTTAAACGCAGGTATAACCGCGGAGCTCCGCTAATTCATCATTAAATAATACGAGCTCATTTGAGTCTTCACGTCAGATCGATCGTCAGACCGAATCTTGTTTAGGATCGATATTATTAACTAAAAAGCTATTAAAATAAATAACCTTCGGGAAAATCCACGATACCATCCATTTAATTTTGAATATTTTTTGTGTCATTTTTAGCTTTAGACAAAATTTAATAGACTTCATTAATAATCAAAATTTCATGTTTAGTTCATATTACTTAACAATATTTACCTCTTTGGTTTTAACAGGATCGATTCCGAGACTGGACATGAGCCTTAACACCTGCTCGTTCGGATCGTGGCTTGGGTGTGATGCCACGTGCGCGGGGCTCCTCACCGGGTCGGGAATCGTCGACACCACGTATGGCTCCACCGCCATCCATCGGTGCTTCTTGATCTGGTCTATCGTGTACCTCTTCATTGGTTCTAGCACCAGCATCTTGCGAATAAGGGATTCACAATCTGGAAAGATAATATTATGTTGAGTTGAGTTTTAGTCTTCTATAGTAACGCTTTCTACACTCATAGCCCCACACTAGTATTTTCCGTCCGTAGTATCTTTTCCGGTGTCGTGGGTGCCATGGACACACAAAGAAGAGAACACAAACACTCATACCCACAACAGAAATCTAAATTCATCATTCAGATATCCATCTTTCCAGAGATCCAACCCGGAACCCATGTCTACTATGGTGACCGCTCCGCCATGCAGATCTTATATCAATGTGTTAAATGGAGTACATATATTGTTAAATTGATTGTTTTTTTAGATAATAGCAGCAGATGTACCTATTGCAAACAAAATGTCTTCAGTTAATATTTGACGACAATTTTAGTTTTAAGTTTGATGCTTAGAAGCTTTTTTATGTTGAACTTACAAACAACATCGAAGAAAACCATCTGCAAGTTACGTTGGGCGGCGGCCGGAGGTCGCAGAGAAACACGAAATGCTTCTTAACATTTAATTAAAAATAAAATTAGT
>DWTU01000863.1:0-14949 GCA_018251515.1 Cecropterus confusis
ATGGCCTGAAGCTCTCTCAATCTGAGAGAAGACCCGTGCACAGCAGTGAGACAATAATGGGTTGACGGTACTCAGTCATACAGTCTTGATAATATTGTTAAACACTATTTGAATTATTAAAAAACCTCTTGTGGCTGCTGTTCGGAGACATCTTCTAAGCTAAATTTTTTCCTAGAACATCTCAAGGTTATAAATTATTTAGGCCAGATTTACTGATTTTGAGAGAAATATACATTAACCGTCAACCCGTTATGGTCCCACTGTTGGGCACGGGTTTTCTCTCAGATTGAGAGAGTTTATTAACAGTGATAATTAACTTCTAATACACACATAATTTGGCGTGTGACTGGGATTCGAACCTCGGGCCGTCGTTTTTCGTGGTCGAGTTTCAATCATTCGGCTATCAGTCACAAATCATTATTTATTGAGGGCTTTACATGCAAAATCATATTTTTTGCATATATGTATATGTTTCGATAATCTCTTACGTAAGTTACTTTAATTTTAAGAACAAGATTATTTTGTATTTTATAAGTCGCATTAACGTAGGTTTGTGTTTTTTGTTAACAAGGTAAATCCTTAAATGGCAAGAAACGTCTCGATTCTAATGCGCACCATCGTACGTGGGCTGCAAACTTTTCCACCACCTTCAACGAGCCCTTCCCTCGAGCGGGGTGCGGGGGCTCATCTACCCTTTCGCATCTCGCTGGCGAGCGTTCGCTCAGTGTCGGGGCAGTCCTCCGCGCATTCGGATGTTCCGACCGCGCTTCCGTTAGTGCCATGTCGTCGGAACTTCGTGCGGACTAACTATTAAGATTTGTGCAAAATGTGCAACTCCGGCGCCTGCAGCCGCTGGAGACCGGCGAGGAGTTTTTCACAAAGGTAAGATTTTTAATATTCTTTGCGACGTTTAATTGCGAAGTGGAACTTGCGAAAGATTTTTCTTGGCGCGCGGCAGCACAGCGATTACTGAACTTTTTGGTAAAGTTTGTCCATGTTTGCGATTTTAACCGGCTGGTCAAGTTTGAATTATTTGTCAACGAAACTAAGGTAAGTTTAATTAGATTATTTTTATTGTAAGTATTGCTTATTTTATCGCATTATAAATCAAAACTAACGAGGCCTTGCTCATTTGTTAAAACTTGTAGTATATTTTGTACCGGATTTATATTTCAAAGTTCTTGAAAAATTTATTCCATTGTGTATTTTATGGCGGAAGTTCGCTTATTTTACATTTTCGGCATGTTGTTCCGAAAAGTATGGGAATTTCGTGTCTATATTTAATTTCCGGCAGTTTTAAATATTTTAGCTATTTAGATATTTGCAATTTTGCTGTCAAATGCGTATCATTATAAATTTCAACGCGGATTTCACTAATGTGCTTAACTATAAAATAATACTCATGAAATTATCTTTTGTACGTTTTAATTTTAATTGTTACATATCGATTATACCAAACACTAATTTAGTATTAATACTGCTCAAGTTCCATTGCGTAAAAAATAAATAAAGATGTATATTACAAAGTTCTGGACATTTTCGCCGTATTTTTTTTCGCGAATTGTGTGAAAATGCTCCAATCCTTTGGGAGATTCATCCTCTTTCATTGTCGATTCAGTAAGGGAAAATACATAAAAAATAATTTGATATTTCACGATATTTTGCTACGTGAGGAATGAACCTGTAAGATAGGAAATAAGTAATACTTCTAGTACTTTCTCTGAAATAAGATTTTCCTTTGTATGATACAACTTACAAGAATATTTTATCGTTTGTATTGCAGCGAAAATGGGGTTAAGGTCCAGATTTTATAACTTTCTTATTTATTTTTATATTATTATTTAGAAATATTAGAAAGCGAAAGAGTTTCTTTGTTTGTACGTTCATTTGAACATGCTCATCTCCAAAAATATTTGACAGATTTGCACAAATATTTTGAAAATGATAGGTCGTCCTTTATTGAAGGAGGCTTGGAGTTATAATTTATTAAAATCGGATTACTTGAAAGTAAACCTAAGCAAACGATATTTAATATATAATATGGTAAATGAATTACATAAGAAATAAAGAAAAGAAAAGTTATGCTGATCTTAACAATAAAATTGATGTAAGTTTCCGATACGCTCACTCAGGTGTTTCAAATCCTTTTAGTTTGCGTTGTCGTCTTTTGTTCTGTAATACCTAAATCAAAATTGTTTTATTACTTACATTGTGTAACAATCGTAGGTAACATTTGACAAGGTTTTATATAAGTTTATAATATGTATGTATTCGAAAGAAAATTCAAACCACTTCCCGGGGACCAATTGTACTGAAATTTGGCAAAATGTTGGGTTTGGATGACATTGCTATTTGAAAGCTCCAAGACTTTCAATCCATGATGCAAGTATGAAATGGATAGGTTTTTTTTTTGAGAATAATAGGAAAATAAAAACGAAATGTCATTTCTCAAAGCTTATTTAAAAGAAATTGATATAAATTCATTTCGAACACCATTTTTATAAAAGTGAGTACAATTTTCGGCTCCTGAAGAGGAAATAACGTTCTGATCTTATAAACGTTACCGTTCCTTGCATCCGGAAAAAATATAAAAAGGTGAAAAATTTCGCACCGTCTTTGTTGTAGAAATATTTTTGGTTTTGTCGTAAGATTGTTACTAGGAATTTGTGTTTAGTTCTTAAAAGTATAATAGTAGTAAATTCTTCTACTCCTGTTTTACCTGGAGTGGATTATGTCCATGATGGGTATAGGCCGTGAATCACACATCAGCATAGTCAAGTATTGGAAGAAGTAGAGACTGTGCTAGCGTAATTTTGGTGGGAATGGGTAAAACATATAAATTCAATCTTGATAGTTTGAAGTATGAGGAACAACTTGCGACAAAATTTTAGATCAGTCACAATCGAACTCGTCTGCGTTCAATGGCTGATACCTCAATCGGGCGGATCAATTGTTTTTAAGCTTCTCCATGATACGATTAGATAATGATAAGAATGATGAAGTTTGTGTGAGAGATATATATATGTGGTCATCTAATGGTAAGTTATCACTGCCATCCTTGGATATCTGTAATGAACTCCAGTCAGAATTGGAGTCCTTTCCTCGGCGATTGCCGCGTCGCTACCTCTGAGCACTACTCGTAAATTGGTATATTTCCTATAAGTATCTTCCTTATCCCACCCTCCCAATTAGAATACAATATTTCTCGACATTGTTGTTATAAGGCTGAAGTGTATGGCGGTAGTTTGACGGGATTCGAACCATGAATGATTTTCCTGCTTTCAAGTTATCTTTTATGAAATATACTTATTTCTTTACGATCGACTGGCAGGCAAATAGATAATTTAATTGGGCTCATTTGTTGAACCCTAAAAACACAGTATCAGGAAATAAAATAAAGCATTTCTATAAACCAAATACTTGAAAGAAATATCCTTGCTTAAAATATTCTCGGCTCGTGGATAGGTAGGTTGCGTGACTACCATTCATAATATCGTAGTTGGTTTTTGTTTTGAATACGGATTCCATCTGACTCGGTGAGGTCATGACAGTTAAGAAGACAAAGTATTTATGATGTTTACTGAGGATTGGTTGGTCATGCCTCCGCACTGATATGTGGCTGGTTACTTTCAAAGTTGGCTTTTGGTTGTACACTTCATTATTGGCCGATCGGACTAAAGATTCGAATTTATTATTGTTTTTTTTTTGCGAAAAAATTTGGCGAAACAAAAATGAGTAAGGGAATTAAAATTCAGGTTACATCGAAAGTTAAAAAACATTATTTTAAAAGACATTATACATAGGAGTATAGACTAGTTTCTGCCTGCAACTACGTTCATTTCGACTTTAGGTTATGAGTTTAGTAGGCGGAATATTGCCCGTTATAATAAAATGGATTTTATAAAACCATCTTAACTAAAAATACTTCGATAAGATTCCATGCATTTTTTATAAAAGCCCTTTAATTTTTAGGGTGGAACTGATAAAATGTAGACTATCAAAAACTACTGCGCAAAATAGGTTACATTTGTCATGCCAAAATAGCAGCCCATTGTTAGATAAATATATCAGAAAGGAAAGGTTTGGGCTATCAGTATTATTACAAACGCTGTCGGAGGATTAGGATCGCTGTTCTTTTTAGGAAGTTGCAAAATTTCATATGTATATAAGATTTTTGTAGGCCTTTTTCTTTTTTTTTTATCGTCGTATTTGCGGCAAAATTCAACAGGTGCCCGGGGCGGCACATGTTAAGGAAGAACATTTTTTAGGCGACCTCTTTTCAGAGAGCAGCTCGAACCCATTGCCTGTAACTTCGTTATCATACTCAAATATCGCCCGGAACTTTTAAAATGCTGCCCATACCGTGGTGGAGCATAGTTCACTGCGTTCGGTGTATATTCATTTGAGAGCTTTTAAGGACTGTCCTCATGTTAGTATGTTTCATCGGTAAAACTAGTGTTTTACCGGTGAAGTGATTATTATGCACTCAACATATGTACAAAAATCATAACAACTGAGATTCGACCTCCGGACTATTAATATGAGAGGATGAGATCCATATTACTGTTTTTTCTAATTTCTTAGAATGAATGATTTTGTTCTTAAAATGAATAGAATATTGGACCGTAAACACAAAAATTTTTGTCAACTTGGTTAAACCTTATAGTAAACCTACATTATTGATGTGAAACATCTATAGGCGCACGTAAACCTGATTATTTGCGTGGCGATCGCCACACCGTATTTATTTTAGTGCCATGTGTTATACCTGTTCGGAACTTTTAAGTTTCGAACAAAGCTAAGTGGGCTGCGGTGTTATTCGTAGTTCGACTTAGTGCGGGGTTCATAGATGGCGTTATTTTAATTATGTTATACATTTAGTTAGTGTACGCAACTTTGTCTTTTATGCATATTAGTTGTACGAACACGATGTTTCACATCTGCCAGACGTCCCGTGACGACATTTTTTTTCTCTTGTACATTTGAACCTAATACATCGCGCTACAATAGTAAAATCATAATATCTTTTATTTTTTATTCTCAGACCATTTTTTCATATCGTTCTTAGATTCCTTTCATAAAAAATTGTAGTTGAAATATTTTGTTCCCTAATTTGGGTCCGCTGCTAGTCTAGTATAATATCAGCAAAATATCAAGCGCCAAGTGGGCTAATGGTAGGAAAAGGTCATAGAAAATGACATGGGCTTGTAAATCACGGGCACAACTTCAAAGCTAAGTCGTCTTAGTGACTGAAAAGTAATGACATCTCCATTTTTTCCGAGAAATTTCAGTCTTTATCTTTGGTTAGTACGCTACTTAACAGTTTTGAGAAGTTTGGACAAAGGTAACGAAAGAGGGCGAGGTCGATTACACAGATTTGGGGATGCTTTGGAAATTATTTCTCGATCTGTATAGAAACAAAGAATCAGTTTGGGAGGCAGTAGTACTACTTGTTCAAATGCAACGGCTCTTCACTATACTTGTTTTCCTTTCTGACCTAGAGACCTTTATAAATATTATAGGTATATGTTTAATTGGTCGAGTACATGACTACTTCTCTTCAATAAGGCCCTTTGTGAAAGTTTGTCTGTATGTATTTCTTCAATTCTTACTTTAAACGATTCAATTATAAATCTGAGAAGTACTCTAAAATCGGTTTATTTAATCTAATGGAATTTTAAATGTTTGTTGGGTTTGTGATGCCCTTGCTTTAGTAAACATTGTAATAACACGACAATAATCTTCAGCTTACCATCGCAACACAGATCACATCGCTATCAAAATAGCGACTAGTATTTTATATATTACAAGAATAGATTAAAAATAGTGAACTCCACATTGAATGATAGAAATTATAAGGCTTAGCTATGAATAGTAATTGACGTTTCTCTATTGTTTGCTTCATCCAAATTCGATCACATGTACTTTTACGGTTGTTCCAAACATTGTGCGTTATACCCAATTGTACTAGTTTTCCCTTTTATAGCACTTATAGTTCGGACGTTTCTGGATTAGCTGGCAGGTCAATGGCTTAAAGAACTCTTTGTCCTTCAATGGTGTGGATACAAATATTCAAATGTACACGTGACCAGGAAACGTAATCGCCGTTGTTCCAATACATTCAAGAGGCATTCTTCTAAGTTTTCTGAAGTACTGTTATGTCGAAAGTTTATTCAAGAAATATACCAGAATGGCAACAAATAAAATAAACTACTTTTTGTTTATTGCGTGGCTTTTTCCAATATTTGTATTTAACATGATTTTGTTTCTATCTATGAATCTATTTACAAATGAATATTTATGTGGACTTATTTCGTATTCATAGAAGGCACATGTAATATTAGTCTTGTACGGCGAAATATTTTTAATGAAATCTTTGAGCAATAATTGTAGAATGTTTTTTTTCCATGATCATTGATTTATATAATTGCTATTGAAATTTGATAAGGTAATGAGATTTTTGAAAAGAAGTGCAATAGCGATACATAAAGCGTAATCCATCAAACCATTATTTTCCCACTGTTGGGCATGTGTCTTCTCTTAGATTGAGGGTTTCAGGCCAAAGTCCACCGCGCTGGCCAAGTGCGAATTGGTAGACTTCACACA
Source organism: Cecropterus confusis (assembly GCA_018251515.1). Lineage (NCBI taxonomy): Eukaryota > Metazoa > Arthropoda > Insecta > Lepidoptera > Hesperiidae > Cecropterus > Cecropterus confusis. The sequence continues at coordinate 6,607 of DWTU01000863.1, forward strand.
CCTTTGAAACTTTTTAAAGAACTCTCAGGTGTGTAGGTTTCCTCACGATGTTTTCCTTCACCGTAAAGCAGTGATAATTACCTTCTAATATGCACATAATTTTAGAATAATTAGTGGTGCGTGCCTGGGATTCGAACCTCAGACCCTCGATTGAGAGGCGGAGTTTCCAACATTCGGCTATCACTGCTCTATTACTGATCATAAAGCGTAAATATTCTGTTATATGAATTTAAAGTAGTAAAATCGTATGATGATTAGTAGACAATTGCTCACGGAAGTTTTATCAACTCCTAACAATACTATTCTATTTGAATTTTGTCTGATGCATTCGCAACGTCAATTCTAATACAACTTATAAGGAAATACGTTTGAAGGCACCACTCTTGCCTGTCAAATTATAAAGTTCATCTTTGGAAAGTTAGTCATTATCATCTAATCTAATATACAGGATAAGATTAACGAATTTCATTGACATAACGTTATTAAAAATAATTTCTACAGGATTTCAAACGAAACCATTATAGTTATAAATGTATGATTAGTAGAGCAAATTAGCGATTCAAGATGGCGGTTGGTCCACCGTCCGCTACATCCCTGAATACTCGTGTGCAAACTTGACCTCTTGTAGAATGTACATTAATCTGTGTTAGTTTTTGACTCTATAGTCCGGTTTCGAAATATTTGCTTTCCTTTTACCCTTTGCCTGAAAAAAGAGATTTCTTTTCATACGCAAACGGATTCACGTTACTTATTTTCGAAGTAACTCAAGTCTAAAATGTTTTATGATTACATACCCATAATCACGTAACGGACAGGATTAAAGCGTTTTACATTACTTTGAGACGACCCAACGTTGTCAGGGCAATCCCTGAAAACGTCACTTCAGCACTATTTTGACGAAGTGGTTATTCTCCTTTAATGAATAGCATACCACATCTACTGATAATGGGTGATTATTAAAATGTTGACCACTTCTGAATTAAAAATAAATAAATTCATAAGAATCAGAATGACCTGCTCACTTACTTTGAAAAGCTCTTAAAATCAATAGTTTATGACTCCAAGGTCCCATTCCTTAAATTTCATGGATGAATGCACTGCAAGAAGATTTCTGTGCGAAGTTCACCGTTTAACCTCACTGTGGAGCTAGTTGCAAATAAAATAAAGATGGGATAGATTTTTTGCAGGCCAATATCAAGATTCATACAAAATGTGAGCACGGTTGGCAGACATGTCCGAAAAAGATATTGGTTGCCGTTGACAAGGGAACCTCGAGCTCCTCGAAATACAATCGGATACGCGACATACACCTCTGGTTAGGATCTCGAAGAATGCCTCGTCATACTGAGGTTATGTGATTCAGCTATCCCTATATACAGCCATCCATTAGCGGGATTACAGTATTGTATCTTTAAATTTTTCTGTATTTTAATTCCAAGTTTTTGTTACATGGTTACTGTAACAAAAACTTCAAGTAACAAGTACCTCAATATCGATTACAGTATCGGCATCGGCTACATAAAATGTTAACAGCAAATCAAGTGGATCACAGTTTTTCTTCGTGTACTAAAACAGCAAATTAACACGCAGCCCAACTGCTTATAAGTGGTCTCTGTTATCAATCGATAGGAAATCAATCAATAGAAGTTTTACCTTTTATTTATACTTCGAATTGGGTTGAAATGTCTCAGGATCGTGTATATGATTTTTGTAAAATGTTGAAGTTGTACACAACTAAGTAGTTCGCCCAATAGAAGGTGGTATCCACCGTCTATAGACTGGTCATCAATCGTAAATAAAAACTAAGTCTTACCTTGGTCACAGTTGAATTGGTTACAAATGCGTTGGTACCCCCAGGTAATGAGTCGAAACGTCTTATTCACATCCGTGTCCCTACCACAACGCTCCAAACTAAAAACAATGGCGCTTAACACGGATGTTCGTAGATAGAAATGGGTGTCCCTGACAACACCCTTCAAATCCGAAAACAAAAGTGCAAAAATCGTAGTAAGCGGTGCCGCTGCACATAAACGAGAGAGTTCCTTTGTATCATTAGATTTCAGATCCTCTCGTATAAGCCAGGTTTCTTTAATATTTGAACAATTCCAAATCCAATGCCAGTTAACGAAATAGATACACAATTACGGAGATTTATTCTGTCTCCTTTTACTCGGTGTATTTTGATCGTGGTTTCGGTCGGATGGTTTTAATTCTGGTGATATGAAGTCACATAATTAGTTTGGTACTCGTAAGTGTGAACGGTAATGTAATTCACACTTCGATGGAACTTAATATTAAAAATATACAAAAAATAAGAAAAGAAAATTACTCATAATTTTTTCTCCTGAGATTTGACTTTGATTTCACGATTTTAGAAGGTATTCTTAAAATTCACGACGAAATATCTTGTGCTAGAATTCTTTAAATTAGTTTAGATTTATATTCTAATATAAATTTAGATTTATATTTTTTCCACAACATAAAAGAAATACTCTTCATTTTATAAATATAAAAAGAAAGCAAAATGAAAGGGTTTCGGGCTTAATATTCAGCCTATTAATAGTGAAATAAATATATTTTGCTAAGTAATGTACCTACATTAAAATAATCACGGCCCCAAACCCTTCGGATTGCCTTGCTGCAAAAACAAGAGCCTCCAGGGGCTTCTAGGGTGTCCTCGCTTGTAATTCAAAAGCCCTCACAAACCCTTATTATACACCCCATGTATTTTATATAGGCTACGCGTCAAAGTGCTACTTTACAATCATGACGGTACTCAGTCACTCAAATAAACGGAATCGTGTAAGATTTATCGCATAGTTGGGAAAAGTTTTTCACGTCTGAAAATAACAAAAAGATCGAGGTATTTCTTGTTTCAATTGTGGAGACGATGCATTTAATCTAATTTTAAGTGGTCTTGTATAAATATAATACTGGTGTTACCTTGATGTCGGTTACAGATAGAACCAATCTAAAGACTAAGTTGGAAAGCTTATTTTTGACATTTTCATACTATTTACGTAATTTACATAGTTCATGGTAACAATAAGCCAATTACTCCGTAAATAATATTCTGTTATAATTATGTATTAATAGAAAATAATACCTGAGGTTTCATTGGAATACGACAAAATAAAATCTTATGTAGTATTATATATAGATATAAAGCTTAATCTTAAATTGTAAATTCCTTCGCCCATTATTAGTACTATTTTACGTAAAGAATACAAGCGGGCGTTATATAAGATTTTTACTAGCTATTGTGGTCCACGCATGCAACAATTCACTGGTTTTTCAACATTATGAGTGTAACAAACGAGTGTGTATGTATTCGATTTAATGGCAAGTGGCCACTGACGCTCAAGGGTAGTAATCAACTCCAGATAAGACTGAGTTTTGCCAGAACAAAGCACAAAAGCGTTGCTACTCCTGAACACATTGAAGCGCCTTGGATGAATTTGTCTTCTTTAATAAACCCCCCAGACATAGCTTAAAACTGCTGTTATTAGGCAGATATAAGTGGGGCGGTGATGCCACCGGAGTCGAATCACAAAGGGTTTTCGTCTGCCATTTTTACAACTTCAAAATTATCGATGAGGATCTGTGAGAATTTAATTAGCGCGTTTATCGAATAACAGAATTAAAGTACAATTTGTATTTATGCAAGTGCTTTCGAGCGCCATGAAGATTCCGTCAATTTTGCGAATGTGAAGTTTTTATGTTATGTAGAATTATACTTACACATTTTAGTTACATGAAGTAGCAATAATATTTTTCCAAGCATCTTTTATTTTACAATTCAGACCCACGATAACATGGATTCTCCAAGATTTTGCTGTGCTTAGCATGATTTGGATGTGACCGTACTCGTAATTCATATATACGGTATGTAAATCGGCTGAATTTCGTATTCTTTAATATGTTATACGTGAGTTTGAGCATCTTTTTTCTGTGATGGTATAAAGAATATGTTTGTAGCATAGTCTCAATCGAAAATGATGCAAAGACATCCGTCCAACACATTCTATCAAAAATTAATGATCAGATACAGACAAATTAACAGATGTTACGTGTATGTGTATGATTTAATAAAATAAAAATGTAAATAGCCTACATTTATCCAACAAAGAAAATCTTTGGCTCTTTTCCACGAAACATTTTGAAGCGATTGTTAAACCCGGTCCATCATTTTTTAGTATTGAGCAAGACAAATTTTATCCAGCACTTATCGTTGTGGAAACTGGAAGAATTTACGACGAACTTTCTCAACAAAACGATAAACCTTTTCGTAAAAGTGAAACTGTATTGCGGGAACTGTTTGGAATTTTGCTCCTCAATACGGATTGTACGGTTGAAATCTTAAGAGGTGGTAGAAGTATAGAGGGTGTGAAGGACTTACAGTATTTGCGTAACTCTTTAATTATCCGTGTTTTTTTGTATTGTTCGTGACATTTACATAAATTAATTATCAATTGCTTTGGTGGCAAAAAAGAATTTTGTGAGGAAAGCTACCTGCCTGAGATTATACATAAGGAGTTCCAAGATACATAAAGCGATGTACTATAATCTAAACCAGACGTGATTAAACAATTATGCAGATGAGCACTCAAAATGTGCGAGAAGGAAATGTTTGGTCAGCTTGAAACGCGCCCCTCCATAGAAATCTAGGGTGTGCGCCGTAATTGGTTCCCAGCTTCGGTTAAAGCAGTTGCAGCGAGTATGCACAGAGCCGTACCCTTTCGTAAGGCAGGCAGGCGAAGGGCGCGGGGGTTAAACGGACCACCCTTCCAGATCTCGGCAGCGCTCAGTAACGGTTCCAACCGCGCGAAGTCGACACGCTTGCGATACACCGTGGTGTCATGTCGGCCAAAGTTGATATAAACCTTTAATATGTGCGCAATTTGCGGCGAACAATACCGCTGCCGACGGATGCCTTTTATCTATAGGTGAGTTAAGTACAATGTTTTTATTTTCTGTTTTGCCCGCCAACTAAGCGATCCGCGAAAAGTTTTGCGCAATACCAACCGCCGAGCGATTATTTGAAACTTTTTGGCGAAGCTCTTGCGCTTTCAATGTTTTTTGTGCTTCGTTTTTTTGGACCTTTTCGTGTATATTTTATAGTTCCTTTGTTTTACATTTAAAAACCATAAGATACATTTTAGTTAACAACATTTTGAGATGTAATTTACTTGTATTTAGTATTATTTTATTCATTTTCGGTTCTTTCTCTTTTAGGCAGATTTTGTACAAAGTATCACTTTGTCTTGGAAAATTATTTCTCGGTTAATATTGCGTGATTAACCGGTTTATATGGATATTAATCCATTTAATACATCCCGGGATTTTTAAATTTCTATGAAAATAAATTCTTATTTTGATATGTCGGAGTCAGTAATTTATTTAAATATAAACTAAAAAAATACAATTTAATGTCCTATTTCGTTAATTACATTGCATCGTTGGTTTTATCACGTATTGCCATTTATTATAGCGTGTTGTCTAACTTTCAGGGTTTATAAATACTGCATATCAGTCATAGATATGCAGTATTTTTACTAGCATGTTATGTATCATTACAACTTTATTTAAAAAGTTGTAAGTAAAACAGAAAGTATTATATGAAAAGGATTATTGTTAGGATTTTGAGGCTACTATATATTTTTGAAGTTTGGGTACTTTTTAATTATTTTCCGCTTTTATTGTTACTGGACACGGTATCTCAATAATATTGATTGAAAGAACGAGAATTATTAAAAAAAAATATATAAATAAATTGGAAACTAATATAAGAATATCAAAAGAATAGTATTTATTATAATGGAGTTAGAACATACATCCGAGTCAGGGAGAGACTGCAAAGAAGAAATTAGATAATTATTACATTAAATAACTGATAAAATGAAATTTTAGGTACCATGTAATTTTTAAACATTTATGAAATAACAGTTGAAAAACTTGTGGAATAATTTATACCTCAAAATATTAAAATCACGTTTGTTTTGAGGAGATTGATCTTTGAATTGTCAGTTTAATTAATAATTGCTCAATTTTGCTATGATTAAAAACAATTATTTTAAAAGTATTTTCTACGCAATTTTTTATTGTTAATATAGAAAATGGGCCAACGTTGTCATTGTTTTTCTTATTTCAATTAACCGCTATTTTAATACCAGTAGGAATTAATTGTGTTTTACGATTTGTAATTAAATTTACACAAATTAATTTAATGAAAATTTATAATCTGTGAAAATTTAATGAAATTGAAATGATATATTATTGGCAGCCAATACTAAATTCAACCTAGACTTGATTTGTCTAGGGTAAAAAAAACAAAAAAATATCAAATTACTAGATCTGAATAAAAAATGGTTCTTGGAGCGTTTTAATCGGAATAACGTTCGATCTAATAGTCGCTGTTTGACTTTATAAAAGCTTTTCGTTTATGATAATAAAACTAAAACATACTCTATAATTATCCGACTGCGTTAGAAGGAGCGTTATGTTTTGAGTGTATGTATGTATGTCCATTTCTTTGGCTTGCACTACAGTGCATACGGCTTGAACGAGTGTAACATATCAATGGAATCGTCTCAGTTTGCAAAGTGACATAGGCTATATATATTTTTTAATGGACCTGTGAGTAGAATAAAAGGGTATAAAGGGACGACTTTTTTACCACTAACCATCAGGTGGACTGCATGCTCGTTTGCTACTCCGATCAATAAAAAAACATATAGGTATCAACAGAAAGGTATCAAATAAGTGACACACAGCCGCCTTTTTCTATGGACATTTGTAATCAATCTTAGAATCTCAATTGGATAACAATAGCAACTAACGTCCTACAGATGCATTGCTACCCTAGGGACTAAATTGGAACGCCTAGGATTAGTCTCCTCTCTCAAATCATTCAAACACACAGCAGTGCTTAAACACTAGTATTATTAAGCATAAACAGATGATTGTATTGATTTCGAAACGTTTATTAGACGAAACCACTTAAAGTTCAATAAGCGATTAACAAGCCTTCGCCCGCGTATGAGCAGTTGAAGCCTTTGATATATTTCCGTTCTTTAATATTCGAAGTTCCAATATGAAGTTCGGATATCATACGAGTGTACTGGTAGGGAACGAGCGAAGTTGGAAATATATTGCTTTAGTCTGCTCTATTTATTTCCCTGCATACACGATTAACTGCGATATTAGTTATGAACAAACGATCGTATTTTTTTACGATATTTGATATAGTTTTTTTAATTACTATGTATTTCAAATTGGCAATTTTTATACATGATTTTTATGAACTTTTCCGAAGAATTTAGAGATAACATTTATTGTGTTGAAGTCATTATTCAATGTTTTTTCGGATAATATCATATTCAGAGATAGTTCCACTAAAATAAAATTCAAAGCTATTTTACTAAAAAAATAATCGAAACAGTTAACAGATTCAAACTAAACATCGTTGTACATATTATTTATTATTATTAGCTCCTATAGTATAATAAAGATTCCAGCGTATTGCATAATTATCTCAGTCGTATTATCGGGCTACTTTATTATTTAGACCTAAAGGAGGTTATACAGAATAATAGTATAAGTGTAATGAGCGAGCCCACTTGATGCTAAGTGATTACTACCGTACATAGATACCTGAAATTGTTCAATCCATAACTTCAATTTATCAACATTTGTGCAATTAAGCACATTTTAGCGTCATACACTTTAAATTATGAAACATTTAATAGTTCTCTTGACTTCTTTAGAAGCGAAATTCAGACCGGGTTTTGAGCTTAACATTTTAACAATTCTTAAGGACAAAAATTAACTCGTACTTTTGAAAAATGCTGTTGCTTAAAATGTAGCCGTTAACCATCGCGTGAATTTGTCGTTAATATATTCGTGGCCGCTTGGTAAATAGCTAACTCATAAATTAATGTCCATTAAAGAAGTATATACGTCATAAATTAAAATTAAATTAAGAAGTAAGTCATTAAATAAATGAGTCATATGAAGGAGTGATTTATTCTTATAACATGGCAATGGCGGGTTTCAATTCGAATGTAAGTTAATAAACTTAAAATGTTTGATCTTGACTGTATATATAATATACGAATATACTTTATATGAAGCATAGGTATGATACTTATTGTAAGTATCAAATAATTATCTATGACAATAAACATACTTATAAGTCTAATACGTATAAATTTGACTAGAAGTCGTTAGAAAAATTAATGAACATTATACAACATAACATATGGCAAAAGGAACATAACATAGGGCAAAAGGAGTACAGGTCGCCCCCCGACAAGGTGGACTGATGACCTGAAGAAGGCGGCG